>OZ059904.1:11232858-11280358 GCA_964057215.1 Oscheius myriophilus
TCTCTCTGTCTCTCTGTCTCTCTGTCTCTCTGTCTCTCTGTCTCTCTGTCTCTCTGTCTCTCTGTCTCTCTGTCTCTCTGTCTCTCTGTCTCTCTGTCTCTCTGTCTCTCTGTCTCTCTGTCTCTCTGTCTCTCTGTCTCTCTGTCTCTCTGTCTCTCTGTCTCTCTGTCTCTCTGTCTCTCTGTCTCTCTGTCTCTCTGTCTCTCTGTCTCTCTGTCTCTCTGTCTCTCTGTCTCTCTGTCTCTCTGTCTCTCTGTCTCTCTGTCTCTCTGTCTCTCTGTCTCTCTGTCTCTCTGTCTCTCTGTCTCTCTGTCTCTCTGTCTCTCTGTCTCTCTGTCTCTCTGTCTCTCTGTCCCTCTGTCTCTCTGTCTCTCTCTCTTTGTCCAACTGTGTGTCCGTCTCTGTGTTTCTCTGTCTCTCTGTCTTTCTGTCTCTCTGTCTCTCTGTCTCTCTGTCTCTCTGTCTCTCTGTCTCTCTGTCTCTCTGTCTCTCTGTCTCTCTGTCTCTCTGTCTCTCTGTCTCTCTGTCTCTCTGTCTCTCTGTCTCTCTGTCTCTCTGTCTCTCTGTCCCTCTGTCTCTCTGTCTCTCTCTCTTTGTCCAACTGTGTGTCCGTCTCTCTGTCTCTCTGTCTCTCTGTCTCTCTGTCTCTCTGTCTCTCTGTCTCTCTGTCTCTCTGTCTCTCTGTCTCTCTGTCTCTCTGTCTCTCTGTCTCTCTGTCTCTCTGTCTCTCTGTCTCTCTGTCTCTCTGTCTCTCTGTCTCTCTGTCTCTCTGTCTCTCTGTCTCTCTGTCTCTCTGTCTCTCTGTCTCTCTGTCTCTCTGTCTCTCTGTCTCTCTGTCTCTCTGTCTCTCTGTCTCTCTGTCTCTCTGTCTCTCTGTCTCTCTGTCTCTCTGTCTCTCTGTCTCTCTGTCTCTCTGTCTCTCTGTCCCTCTGTCCCTCTGTCTCTCTGTCCCTCTGTCTCTCTGTCTCTCTCTCTTTGTCCAACTGTGTGTCCGTCTCTGTGTTTCTCTGTCTCTCTGTCTTTCTGTCTCTCTGTCTCTCTGTCTCTCTGTCTCTCTGTCTCTCTGTCTCTCTGTCTCTCTGTCTCTCTGTCTCTCTGTCTCTCTGTCTCTCTGTCTCTCTGTCTCTCTGTCTCTCTGTCTCTCTGTCTCTCTGTCCCTCTGTCTCTCTGTCTCTCTCTCTTTGTCCAACTGTGTGTCCGTCTCTGTGTTTCTCTGTCTCTCTGTCTTTCTGTCTCTCTGTCTCTCTGTCTCTCTGTCTCTCTGTCTCTCTGTCTCTCTGTCTCTCTGTCTCTCTGTCTCTCTGTCTCTCTGTCTCTCTGTCTCTCTGTCTCTCTGTCTCTCTGTCTCTCTGTCTCTCTGTCTCTCTGTCTCTCTGTCTCTCTGTCTCTCTGTCTCTCTGTCTCTCTGTCTCTCTGTCTCTCTGTCTCTCTGTCTCTCTGTCTCTCTGTCTCTCTGTCTCTCTGTCTCTCTGTCTCTCTGTCTCTCTGTCTCTCTGTCTCTCTGTCTCTCTGTCTCTCTGTCTCTCTGTCTCTCTGTCTCTCTGTCTCTCTGTCTCTCTGTCTCTCTGTCCCTCTGTCTCTCTGTCTCTCTCTCTTTGTCCAACTGTGTGTCCGTCTCTGTGTTTCTCTGTCTCTCTGTCTTTCTGTCTCTCTGTCTCTCTGTCTCTCTGTCTCTCTGTCTCTCTGTCTCTCTGTCTCTCTGTCTCTCTGTCTCTCTGTCTCTCTGTCTCTCTGTCTCTCTGTCTCTCTGTCTCTCTGTCTCTCTGTCTCTCTGTCTCTCTGTCTCTCTGTCCCTCTGTCTCTCTGTCTCTCTCTCTTTGTCCAACTGTGTGTCCGTCTCTCTGTCTCTCTGTCTCTCTGTCTCTCTGTCTCTCTGTCTCTCTGTCTCTCTGTCTCTCTGTCTCTCTGTCTCTCTGTCTCTCTGTCTCTCTGTCTCTCTGTCTCTCTGTCTCTCTGTCTCTCTGTCTCTCTGTCTCTCTGTCTCTCTGTCTCTCTGTCTCTCTGTCTCTCTGTCTCTCTGTCTCTCTGTCTCTCTGTCTCTCTGTCTCTCTGTCTCTCTGTCTCTCTGTCTCTCTGTCTCTCTGTCTCTCTGTCTCTCTGTCTCTCTGTCTCTCTGTCCCTCTGTCCCTCTGTCTCTCTGTCCCTCTGTCTCTCTGTCTCTCTCTCTTTGTCCAACTGTGTGTCCGTCTCTGTGTTTCTCTGTCTCTCTGTCTTTCTGTCTCTCTGTCTCTCTGTCTCTCTGTCTCTCTGTCTCTCTGTCTCTCTCTCTCTCTGTCTCTCTCTCTTTGTCCAACTGTGTGTCCGTCTCTGTGTTTCTCTGTCTCTCTGTCTTTCTGTCTCTC
Source organism: Oscheius myriophilus (assembly GCA_964057215.1). Lineage (NCBI taxonomy): Eukaryota > Metazoa > Nematoda > Chromadorea > Rhabditida > Rhabditidae > Oscheius > Oscheius myriophilus. Next base: position 11,235,201 of record OZ059904.1, read on the forward strand.
TGTCTTTCTGTCTCTCTGTCTCTCTGTCTCTCTGTCTCTCTGTCTCTCTGTTTCTCTGTCTCTCTGTCTTTCTGTCTCTCTGTCTTTCTGTCTCTCTGTCCCTCTGTCTCTCTGTCTCTCTCTCTTTGTCCAACTGTGTGTCCGTCTCTGTGTTTCTCTGTCTCTCTGTCTCTCTGTCTCTCTGTCCCTCTGTCTCTCTGTCTCTCTCTCTTTGTCCAACTGTGTGTCCGTCTCTGTGTTTCTCTGTCTCTCTGTCTCTCTGTCTCTCTGTCTCTCTGTCTCTCTGTCTCTCTGTCTCTCTGTCTCTCTGTCTCTCTGTCTCTCTGTCTCTCTGTCTCTCTGTCTCTCTGTCTCTCTGTCTCTCTGTCTCTCTGTCTCTCTGTCTCTCTGTCTCTCTGTCTCTCTGTCTCTCTGTCTCTCTGTCTCTCTGTCTCTCTGTCTCTCTGTCTCTCTGTCTCTCTGTCTCTCTGTCTCTCTGTCTCTCTGTCTCTCTGTCTCTCTGTCTCTCTGTCTCTCTGTCCCTCTGTCTCTCTGTCTCTCTCTCTTTGTCCAACTGTGTGTCCGTCTCTGTGTTTCTCTGTCTCTCTGTCTCTCTGTCCCTCTGTCTCTCTGTCTCTCTCTCTTTGTCCAACTGTGTGTCCGTCTCTGTGTTTCTCTGTCTCTCTGTCTCTCTGTCTCTCTGTCTCTCTGTCTCTCTGTCTCTCTGTCTCTCTGTCTCTCTGTCTCTCTGTCTCTCTGTCTCTCTGTCTCTCTGTCTCTCTGTCTCTCTGTCTCTCTGTCTCTCTGTCTCTCTGTCTCTCTGTCTCTCTGTCTCTCTGTCTCTCTGTCTCTCTGTCTCTCTCTGTCTCTCTGTCTCTCTGTCTCTCTGTCTCTCTGTCTCTCTGTCTCTCTGTCTCTCTGTCTCTCTGTCTCTCTGTCTCTCTGTCTCTCTCTCTTTGTCCAACTGTGTGTCCGTCTCTGTGTTTCTCTGTCTCTCTGTCTCTCTGTCTCTCTGTCCCTCTGTCTCTCTGTCTCTCTGTCTCTCTGTCTCTCTGTCTCTCTGTCTCTCTGTCTCTCTGTCTCTCTGTCTTTCTGTCTCTCTGTCTCTCTGTCTCTCTGTCTCTCTGTCTCTCTGTCTCTCTGTCTCTCTGTCTCTCTGTCTCTCTGTCTCTCTGTCTCTCTGTCTCTCTGTCTCTCTGTCTCTCTGTCTCTCTGTCTCTCTGTCTCTCTGTCTCTCTGTCTCTCTGTCTCTCTGTCTCTCTGTCTCTCTGTCTCTCTGTCTCTCTGTCTCTCTGTCTCTCTGTCTCTCTGTCTCTCTGTCTCTCTGTCTCTCTGTCTCTCTGTCTCTCTGTCTCTCTGTCTCTCTGTCTCTCTGTCTCTCTGTCTCTCTGTCTCTCTGTCTCTCTGTCTCTCTGTCTCTCTGTCTCTCTGTCTCTCTGTCTCTCTGTCTCTCTGTCTCTCTGTCTCTCTGTCTCTCTGTCTCTCTGTCTCTCTGTCTCTCTGTCTCTCTGTCTCTCTGTCTCTCTGTCTCTCTGTCTCTCTGTCTCTCTGTCTCTCTGTCTCTCTGTCTCTCTGTCTCTCTGTCTCTCTGTCTCTCTGTCTCTCTGTCTCTCTGTCTCTCTGTCTCTCTGTCTCTCTGTCTCTCTGTCTCTCTGTCTCTCTGTCTCTCTGTCTCTCTGTCTCTCTGTCTCTCTGTCTCTCTGTCCCTCTGTCTCTCTGTCTCTCTCTCTTTGTCCAACTGTGTGTCCGTCTCTGTGTTTCTCTGTCTCTCTGTCTTTCTGTCTCTCTGTCTCTCTGTCTCTCTGTCTCTCTGTCTCTCTGTCTCTCTGTCTCTCTGTCTCTCTGTCTCTCTGTCTCTCTGTCTCTCTGTCTCTCTGTCTCTCTGTCTCTCTGTCTCTCTGTCTCTCTGTCTCTCTGTCTCTCTGTCTCTCTGTCCCTCTGTCTCTCTGTCTCTCTCTCTTTGTCCAACTGTGTGTCCGTCTCTGTGTTTCTCTGTCTCTCTGTCTTTCTGTCTCTCTGTCTCTCTGTCTCTCTGTCTCTCTGTCTCTCTGTCTCTCTGTCTCTCTGTCTCTCTGTCCCTCTGTCTCTCTGTCTCTCTCTCTTTGTCCAACTGTGTGTCCGTCTCTGTGTTTCTCTGTCTCTCTGTCTTTCTGTCTCTCTGTCTCTCTGTCTCTCTGTCTCTCTGTCTCTCTGTCTCTCTGTCTCTCTGTCTCTCTGTCTCTCTGTCTCTCTGTCTCTCTGTCTCTCTGTCTCTCTGTCTCTCTGTCTCTCTGTCTCTCTGTCTCTCTGTCTCTCTGTCTCTCTGTCTCTCTGTCTCTCTGTCTCTCTGTCTCTCTGTCTCTCTGTCTCTCTGTCTCTCTGTCTCTCTGTCTCTCTGTCTCTCTGTCTCTCTGTCCCTCTGTCTCTCTGTCTCTCTCTCTTTGTCCAACTGTGTGTCCGTCTCTGTGTTTCTCTGTCTCTCTGTCTTTCTGTCTCTCTGTCTCTCTGTCTCTCTGTCTCTCTGTCTCTCTGTCTCTCTGTCTCTCTGTCCCTCTGTCTCTCTGTCTCTCTCTCTTTGTCCAACTGTGTGTCCGTCTCTGTGTTTCTCTGTCTCTCTGTCTTTCTGTCTCTCTGTCTCTCTGTCTCTCTGTCTCTCTGTCTCTCTGTCTCTCTGTCTCTCTGTCTCTCTGTCTCTCTGTCTCTCTGTCTCTCTGTCTCTCTGTCTCTCTGTCTCTCTGTCTCTCTGTCTCTCTGTCTCTCTGTCTCTCTGTCTCTCTGTCTCTCTGTCTCTCTGTCTCTCTGTCTCTCTGTCTCTCTGTCTCTCTGTCTCTCTGTCTCTCTGAGTAAGTAAGTGAAACATTTTTAGTCAGCAAGGACTAGGAGATCTTCGTGAAAGTCGACGTCCACTTTTTCGTCTATTGGTTGTCTTAGGGAACTGGGAAAGTGCGTCCGTTGCACCTGGAATCATCCATCCAGGCCCGGAACTGTTTGTTAGTACTTATAGTTAAAAAAAAATTTGTATCAATAAAAGTAATTCGAAAAACACTGTGTCTTGAATTCCAATAAAACAAAAGAAAAGAGTGACCGAGATCAGACGAAAATAACAAGAAAAGAAGAATTTTACCATATAATTAAAAGAGAGCAGCTGAAATCTTTTTTTATACAACATTATGTTCACCATTAAAGTCTTATTTGTTTATTAATCGATTCTAGTGTAATATTTCTTGCGCCTTAAAATTTTAAGTCAAAAAGAGATTATGATTGATCTTCCGGTTGCGGTGGAGCTTCTGGCACACCGTAAACTTGAGTTGTGTTGTCCTCGGGCAAAGGAGTATATCTGCTAGCTCGAGACCTTAATTGCCCTTTAATTAAGGTAATTATGTTCAATTACGGTCCATTAGGAATTGGAATTTTTCCCTCAAGATCACCCTCACTGTGAGCCAGAGAGAGGGAAAAGAGGGAGACGAAGATGAGAAAGAGGAGGGAGAATTGCATTTTAGGAACTATTATGAGGAAAAGGTTCATATTTCTTTTTATAGTGGAAAACGTAATGGGAAACACGGAAAATAAGCATTGATATAACGATTTACATAGGTAGATTTACATAAGTGGATAGGAAATAAGTAAACAGAATTGGCTGGAACAAATAGAACAGCATTACAAATTATTTACACAATTTCCCGTTGTGTGTGTGTGTGTGTGTGTGTGTGTGTGTGTGTGTGTGTGTGTGTGTGTGTGTGTGTGTGTGTGTGTGTGTGTGTGTGTGTGTGTGTGTGTGTGTGTGTGTGTGTGTGTGTGTGTGTGTGTGTGTGTGTGTGTGTGTGTGTGTGTGTGTGTGTGTGTGTGTGTGTGTGTGTGTGTGTGTGTGTGTGTGTGTGTGTGTGTGTGTGTGTGTGTGTGTGTGTGTGTGTGTGTGTGTGTGTGTGTGTGTGTGTGTGTGTGTGTGTGTGTGTGTGTGTGTGTGTGTGTGTGTGTGTGTGTGTGTGTGTGTGTGTGTGTGTGTGTGTGTGTGTGTGTGTGTGTGTGTGTGTGTGTGTGTGTGTGTGTGTGTGTGTGTGTGTGTGTGTGTGTGTGTGTGTGTGTGTGTGTGTGTGTGTGTGTGTGTGTGTGTGTGTGTGTGTGTGTGTGTGTGTGTGTGTGTGTGTGTGTGTGTGTGTGTGTGTGTGTGTGTGTGTGTGTGTGTGTGTGTGTGTGTGTGTGTGTGTGTGTGTGTGTGTGTGTGTGTGTGTGTGTGTGTGTGTGTGTGTGTGTGTGTGTGTGTGTGTGTGTGTGTGTGTGTGTGTGTGTGTGTGTGTGTGTGTGTGTGTGTGTGTGTGTGTGTGTGTGTGTGTGTGTGTGTGTGTGTGTGTGTGTGTGTGTGTGTGTGTGTGTGTGTGTGTGTGTGTGTGTGTGTGTGTGTGTGTGTGTGTGTGTGTGTGTGTGTGTGTGTGTGTGTGTGTGTGTGTGTGTGTGTGTGTGTGTGTGTGTGTGTGTGTGTGTGTGTGTGTGTGTGTGTGTGTGTGTGTGTGTGTGTGTGTGTGTGTGTGGGTTTGTGTTTCTATTGCCTTTGAGCGTATAGGTACGGCCGCAGGCCGCAAGCCAGGAGGGTGCGCGAAATAGTAGGCGCGCGTATTCTTCTACGTTCCAGATGGGCCATCAAACCTCTCTTTTTAAAAGAAATAATGGAAAATAGTCCTTTTTCAGTGAAATATGAAACTGATCACCCCTTTCATGGCCATTTTCCTCATATTTTCAGGTAAACCAGCTTTTGATTAAACAATTTGAGCATTTCAGTCATCAGCTTCTGTATTGCTGCCCCCGTCCCTCGACATATTGGGTTTCTGAAGGGTAGAAATCTTTCTTTCTCAGAATAACAAAAAGTTTAATAGAAAATATGAAAATTACTTCCACTGCAAAGCCGGCGAAACCTCTGACAACGAAGGCAAAAAAGAAGACTAATACCAATCGCAAGATAGCTGGCAGGAATCTTATTGTTTTCTGAGACCATCTGTAAATGAAAGATGTTATTAAGCGGTGTGTATCTGTGTGTGTCTGTGTCTATGTGTCTATGTGTGTGTGTGTGTGTGTGCCCCATACTATTCAACACTTCTGCATGCTTCTTCGGTGTTTAGAAAAGAGAATTCAATGCTAGTGGATTTCAAATCGATGTCCCCGTCTGAAAGAACAAAAGTGGGGAACGGAGACCTTTGAAATGGTAATCTCCGATACAGTCTTTGAGAAATTCAGTCCTTTAAATACTCCCTTCTCACTCTCTCTCTATCGAAAGATGCAGCTCCTCTCTCTTCTCCTCGCCTCCTTCTGCCTCTCCTCTGGTGAATCCTCCCATCTCTCTCTTCAGAAGTCTCTTTTCAGTGACCGAAGCCGTCTTCTGGGGAATCAGCCCGAACCGCTTAAGGGAACAAGAGTATGAGAGGAAGTATGGAAAGCCGATATGGAGTGACTCTGCAGCCCCAGCGCCAAAGCCCGTCTTTGATTCTAATGGAAATCACATCGGATTCGTGAAGCCTACTGAAGTGAACACGAAGTTTGACGTAAACCACTACCATCACCACGAACATCAACATACCCGAGTTGCCCGAGCTCCCACCCCCATTTGGGATTCCAACGGTTTGTTTTAAAGAACCTTGTAAAAAATTCAATACTTCAGTCCCTGCTCCTTTCCCCGTGCCTAAGCCTGTATACGATTCCAATGGAAACCAGATTGGATGGACTAACGACACCCCCGCTGTCGCTGCCAAAGGAGCCGATGATGTCCTGATCGAAGACACTGGAGACAAGAACGAAATCCCCAGCCTTGGTCTTCCCACTCTGAACAAGCTGTTCGACAACCTTCAGAAGAAGAACAACAGAAAGTAAAGAAGAAAGAGCATCATCATCCCGTAGATGCTTGAAGTAAAAATATTGTATTTGCTGAAGGGTTTATTCAAAATGAGGAACTCAACAACACGCTACAGACACAGACACACACACACACACACACACACACACACACACACACACACACGCACATACAAACATATAGCCGTCGCCAAATGAGCATCCTACCAAAAACGGCCTTAATGCAGCAGCCGTGCGATACTCAGGCGAAAATAGTGTGCGAGCCGCGCAGACGCAGAGAAAAAGCGGCTTTTAGTGTGTGTGTGTGTGTGTGTGTGTGTGTGTGTGTGTGTGTGTGTGTGTGTGTGTGTGTGTGTGTGTGTGTGTGTGTGGAAACGACGTTTTTGCCATATTCTATTCATTATTGGATGATGATGATCTTCCTTCTCTTCTCCCTGTTGAGCTCAGGCTTCTTCAGCAACTCCTCGATTTGCTTCATAGTCTTGGCGTCAAGAGTGGTAGAGTCTTCAACTTCCTGGTAGAAGAGGTCATCCTTCGCCAAGTGGACGAAGCCTTTATCGGTAGCATCTGAAAGGGCTTATTTTTCTTCAGAAACTGATCTGATTACCGTTGTTAGTAGATCCCACAACCTTATGTTGATGGTCGTGGTGATGGTAGTGGTGCACGTCGAACTTTGGGTTCAGTCCAGTCGGTTTGGCGGGGGAGGTGAATCCAATGTGATTTCCATTGGAATCGTAGACGGGCTTAGGCACAGGGGAAGCAGAGTCACTCCAGTAGCTCTTTCCATACTTCCTCTCATACTCTTGTTGCCTTAAGCGTTCTGGGTCGAGTCCCCAGAAGACGGCTTCAGCCACTGAAAAGAGACTTCTGAAGAGAGACATGAGGTTTTACCAGCGAAGAGGCAGAAGGAGGCGAGGAGAAGAGATATGGACTGCATCTTTCGATGGGGAGAGAGCTGGGAGGGGAGATTTAAAGAACTGAGTCTCTCAAAGACTGTATCGGAGATTACCATTTCAAAGAACTCCGTCAGCCACTATTGTTCTATTAGACTGAGATATCGATTTGAAACAAGCTATGTGCCTCGAAAGAACATTCGGCTGCATTTTGGTACAGTATCCACTAACAAGGGAATGGTCGCAACCTGCCCGTGAGGTTTTAACATGTGTTATATATCGTTTGGTAGCTTATACGATGCCAAACAAGAATCTGTTATCCAAATCTGCTGAACGACCTCCAGCGTCGAGAAAGAGGCGCTCAAAGTTTGAGCAGCTCCTCGGCGCAGGCCGGCCGCGGCATAAAAGGGGCGCGTTGGCCCCAGGCTGCCGTGGCCAAGTGGCGCAGCGACAGGGCGCCTAACCATCAATCTCAAGGTCCCGGGTTCGATCCCCCGGTGATGAATTTCTTTTGCTTTTTGGTTTTTTTGTTTGTGTTTCGTATGTTTTCGTAATATTTCGTCGACATTTCGAAAAAAAACCAAATTGTGCTATGAAATAAGTCAACCGATTTATATGTGGCTAACAATGGTTACGGTGGTAACGAATAACAAAATCTTCAAAACATAAGTGCTTATCACAGTAGGCACAGCGGACGAAGGAGATACGGTCACAGTTGTGTTCTTCACAATCCGGGCTTTGGCTGATGTTGAAGCAGAATTGAACCGGTGTTTCGAATGTGGGAGGTCGAGCGGTATATCCTGCAGCTGCCCAGGAGTACTTGACAAAGTTGGAGAACTTCGGATGAGAAAATTGCCAAAACACAAGAGAGACGATCTGTAACGTACAAAAATTGTAAAAACAAAAATAAAAATGAACTATACCATAGCACAATTTGGTTTTTTTTTCGAAATGTCGACGAAATATTACGAAAACATACGAAACACAAACAAAAAAACCAAAAAGCAAAAGAAATTCATCACCGGGGGATCGAACCCGGGACCTTGAGATTGATGGTCAGGCGCCCTGTCGCTGCGCCACTTGGCCACGGCGGCTTGGGGCCAACGCGCCCCTTTTATGCCGCGGCCGGCCTGCGCCGAGGAGCTGCTCAAACTTTGAGCGCCTCTTTCTCGACGCTGGAGGTCGTTCAGCAGATTTGGAGAACAGATTCTTGTTTGGCATCGTATAAGCTACCAAACGATATATAACACATGTTAAAACCTCACGGGCAGGTTGCGACCATTCCCTTGTAAGCGAAGTTAGGCCGCGAAGCAATCTAAGACGGCCGAAGGTCACCCAATCCAGAATACAAAGAACCACATGTCAGTTAGTTTTCGACAAAAAGCTGCAACACGTACGCTAAACAACAATTTGCGTGGGAATCGATTTTAACAAAAGTTCAAACCAGAATGGATAAATTATATGCGGTTAACTTATGAAACAAAATGTTCGCTGCCCATTATTTAAAAAGGCAGTAAGGGGCTTTGCATTTCGTTTTCCATCGGCTAACGTTGGAAATTATGCGAATTAGCTATGCTAAATTGTTTCGCACCTTCCTCGTTTCCAGCGCTCTCTCAGCCAATTAGAATGAAATTAGGCTCATTAGCATGCTTTGTAAAAGCCGGACACGCAGGGCGTACTGCCCGTTACAGAACCCTTTGCTCTATTTATTCATTGTATTTTTGGACCTATCTTAATTCCACGGAACACAAAATGGTTCGAAAATTGAAATAAAATGTTGAAACTACTCCCGGCCAATGTGTTTTAAAGTTTTCTAGGGAGAGAGGTGCCAGAGATATGAAAAAATGCCAAAAACTCTATTTTTGTCTTAGAAAACAATAATTCTCTTTCCCAGCCATCTCCTCTTTGACATGTTGAGAACCGATTCTCGTTCGATCATAGTTCTCTTCTCTTCTTTAACGTATTTCATTTTGTTCTTGTTGTCTGCCAACAGTCTCAGCCATGGGGTATTTGCATTGCTGGTTGCTTAAATTATCAAAAGATGAGAATCTATGAGTGCATTACCGATCGATTAAAGACGAAGCAGAACCCAAGTAGGAGGAAGAACAATCTCATATTTTGGCTTAAAAATGATTTCAAAGGGTAAGATCAAAGAGATATGGAACACACACACATTTACACAAATTTGAGAGATTTTGCATTATTCCAAGTTTCTGCCCGGTGTTTAGCGGCGCCTGTGCACTTGGACGAGACTCTCCACGCCCATCCGCTGAGATAATTCAAAAACGGGATTGCAATCGAGGCATTCAAAATTGAATATCTAGCTTTGTTGTGGATGAAATTTCACAGTGTAAAAAGGAAAAGTTTAATGTCATGTTTGTGTAATTATTATTGTTTAGCAAAAACGATTTCTCTATTTTCTATCACACCTTGCTTGGTATCAATCGATGCCTTCGTCTGGTTCAACAAAGTAGCAGACGGAGGTTTTTGAAATGGTAATTTCCGATACTGTCTATGAGAAACTCAGTCCTTTAAAATCTTCCCCATTCCATTTTTTGCATAGAAAGATGCAGCTCCTCTCTCTTCTCCTCGCCTCCTTCTGCCTCTTCTCTGGTAAATCTTCATGTCTCCCTCTTCAGAAGTCTCTTTTCAGTGGCCGAAGCAGTCTTTTGGGGAATCAACACCCGCGACCAGTGGGAACAAGAGCAACAGGAAAAGTACAGACGACAATACGGAGACTCCGGAGCCCCAGTCCCTCTCCCTGTACCCGTATTCGACTCCAATGGAAACCAGATTGGATTCACCTCCCCAGCCAATCCGATTGCAGTGAACCCAAAGTTCGCCTTTGACGTTCACCACTACCATCTCCACGATCATCAACACAGCGTTGAGAAGAGGAGAAAAATCATCATTATCCCTTGAATCAATCAATAAAGACATACACGCATTTATCAGAAGTGAAAATGTCCTTTCCGTGGCCTTCGGCCGCGCCAGGGTAGCTGCGCGGCTCAGGAAGAAGTGTCTTTCGCGCCAGAGCGGTTACTGGCCGCCTTTTGGTACAAGTCTGTTTCCACTTTGCCCACCAGATTCTTGTCTGCGAACCCTTCACTCAGCTTTCAGTGTCTTCTGCCCAGAGTCATTTTTTATCTAACTTGTCTGATCCTGTTTTTTTTTTATTTTTTCCTCCATTTTCCGGAGACCCTCTTAGATGGGAAACAATGTCTCTTCTCTTTCGGATTCTCTCATCTAGACTAATAAAGTGGCCGTAGAGGAGACCTTCCCCCCATCGTACGTTGCAAACTCAGCACAGTGGTGAGATTCCACCTGAACCAGCTGAAGTGGAAGAGGTATTTAAAATTTTGGAAGCTTTGGCGCTCCGGACGCGTCAATCTGAGTATCGCACACCTCCTGAAGTAAGACCGTTTTTGGCTGGAGTCTATTTTGGCATCAACTATAGGATGAGAACCAAGGAGATCAGCAGCCAGTTATGTCGCTCATCAGATTGACTAGGGATAACCGTGAAAAGAAGTAATTTATATTGTTCTTTTCAATATTTTAATATCACGATAAGACTAGGGCGGGGCCCCAAGAGGTCGAAATTTCGCGGGTTCGACCAGTCGCGGCTGGCTCTTTTCCTCAGCCATGCCCACTTTTTCAGCATTTCCGAACTTGTTCCATGATTTTTTGAAAATCAGTAGCCTCTTAACAGGGTTGCTTTGATGACTTTTGCCTGAAATCAGCAAATTATTCACTATTAAACTTATATTCACCAAAGAGGCCAGGATAGGAGAGAACAGAAGGAAGGCCTGAAATGATTCGATTTTTCAGTTTTTGAACGAATATACCTGACAGGACACAAAAGGCGAGAATCAGATAGGCGAATTTCATCTTGAGTTGAATTGGAATGGAGAAGGCTGCTTTTATACCAAGTTTCCGATGAAAGTTGAAAAAGAAATTAGAAATTTCAGAAAACGGTGATAAAAGTGGCGCTGTCTGGTTGACCAATTGAATTAGAATGAATTCTTACAGTTAGTTCGGAAAGTCTAGACGCTTAATCAAACTGAATCTCCTTTCTGTCTTTGTATCTCTCTTTCTCGCCTCAATTCACTACTGAGTTAAGAATCGATTTATTGCTCAGTAGATGACGATTCTCGCCCTCTTCTCAACGCTGTGTTGATGATCGTGAAGGTGGTAGTGGTGGACATCAAAGGCGAACTTTGGGTTAACTCCGGTAACCGGGGCGGTTGGCTTGGTCCATCCAATCTGGTTTCCACTGGCATCGAAGATGGGCTTAGGCACAGGGGATGCAGAGTCTCCGTATTGTCGTCTGTGCTTTTCCTGTTGCTCTCGTTCCCACTGGTCGCGGGTGTTGATCCCCCAGCTTCGGCCACTGAAAAGAGACTGAAGAAAGAGAGACATGAGGCTGCACCTTAGAAGAGGCAGAAGAAGGCGAGGAAAAGAGAGAGGAGCTGCATCTTTCGATGGTGAGACAGCTGGGAGGAGAGATTTTAAGAGCAGAGTTTCTGAGACCGCATCGGAGATTAACATTTCAAAGAGCTCTGTCAACCACTGTTGTTCCGTTAAACGGGGACATCAAAGACCAAGCACTGTTACAAGGTACACGAGGCAGACTATTCCCCAAAAAGAGTGAGACAAATAGTTTCTGCAAAATATTTAATAACGGGATGTCCGACACAACAAAGGGGGAAGCGAAGAGGGGAAACAAAACTAAATAGGATAGAGCCGTAAAGATTTGAGTCGAAGAAACTTGTTCATCAATGGTATCCCTGCCTCTACTTCTCTCTCCGTCTCTTTCTCTCTCTCTCTCTCTCTCTCTCTCTCTCTGTCCTGGGAAACAAAACACGTTGCGGTTATGTGTGCTAAAGTATTTTATGTCTGTCTATTCGCCTAGGCTTTTTACTCATTTCTAGGAGGCCAGCGAATAGTGAGCGTTTTGGACGATCCCTTTTTGTCGAGCCCACCCATCACCGCCTTCTTCTGCATTTCTATCATCTTTTCAGCCCCTGAAACTATCTTCAGTTACATACGAAATTTACCAAGAGTGCTACGACCATAGCGAAGGGGCAGAGTGTCGTTGACTGCCGCAGTGGCTAAAAAAGCTTAACTTTGATTGATGTCGCTGATAATTTACCTCCAAAGATTATGCACACAACTAGCAGAAGTGCGAGGAGTCTCATCGTTCCCTGGAAGAGTTAGAGTAAAAGGGTAGAGAGAAGGGACAAACCGAAATAGACAAAGAAACTGATGGAAAGAGAAGGAGAAAGCGAGATAGAGATAGAGATAGAGAGAGAAAGAAAGAAAGAGAGAGAGAGAGAGAGAGAGAGAGAGAGAGAGAGAGAAAGATCTATTTATCTCCTCAAATGACTCCCTATTAAAACCAAATCCCGTGATGATGTCGCTTTTCGGCGGGAAAAGTCACCTATGAGCAAACCGTGCAAACCTTTCTGTTTCTCACGATTCCTCCAATTCAACAGGAATTGCGATATGATGACATTCTTGTGTTGTTTACATAATATTAATCAGTTTATAACATAAACATAATTTATTCTTATCTTTAGCAGAAACACTAACTTTCTATATTCTATCACACATTGCGTGATATCAAACGATGCCTTCGTCTGGTTTAACAAACTAGCAGACGGAGGTTTTTGAAATGGTAATTTCCGATACTGTCTATGAGAAACTCAGTCCTTTAAATACTCCCCTCCGGTCTCTCACACCATCGAAAGATGCAGCTCCTCTCTCTTCTCCTCGCCTCCTTCTGCCTCTCCTCTGGTGAATCCTCCCATCTCTCTCTTCAGAAGTCTCTTTTCAGTGGCCGAAGCCGTCTTCTGGGGAATCCCCCCCTCGTTCCCAATGGGAACGAGAGCGCTTCGGTGACTCTGCAGCCCCTGTGCCTAAGCCCATCTTCGATGCCAGTGGAAACCAGATTGGATGGACCAAGCCAACCGCCCCGGTTACCGGAGTGAACCCAAAGTTCGCCTTTGATGTCCACCACTACCACCTTCACGATCATCAACACAGCGTTGAGAAGAGGAAGATGCTCATCGTGTTCTAAATAATGAATCGATTTTGAAGGGTTGCGAATTGACTTGAATAGTTTTGTCTACCACTGTTGTTCCGTTAAATCTGGGACGGGATTTCTGTCTTTGTGAATCGGGCGGAGAATAATCTCTGTTCTTCCGTCTCTCTCTCTCTCTCTCTCTCTCTCTCTCTCTCTCTCTCTCTCTCTCTCTCTCTCTCTCTCCTTTCCCCCCCTCTCTCTCTCTCTCTCTCTTTCCCTCTCTCTCTCTCTATTCCGTCTCTCTCTCACTTTCTCTCTCTCTGTTGTCCTTTCTTCCACCAGTAGCTGCCAGGTGCGAATGATCTAGATCTCTTTACGTTTGTCTTAAAGCCGTAAAATATTTCCCGTTATCCCCTTGTTCGGGAATAACAATCATGGGAACGGCAGTAAACTCTCCTTTTATAAAAGGAGCCTTCCCCTGTTTTCCAATCAAGCATGAGATTTCTCGCTCTGTTCTTCATCGCTTGCCTCATCTTTGCAGGTATGGTTGGGTCATCGCTGTGGGACCCAATGCATAAAAATCCTCTGTCACTTGTTCATACTTTGAAAACAAACAATATAAAGATTAGGCCAAATTTCAATCAATAATCGATTTCAGTCGTCACCGACGCTCGCCCAGCTGGAAAGGGAAAAGCTGTTGCTCTTAAGAATGGTAACAATTGATTTTTTGATTGTAGCAGATCAAAGTTTCAGGAAACAACAAGAATGTTCAACATGTTGGAAGGAACCACAAGAAGGGATTTAAGAGGAACGGAGGAAAGGAAAACAAGGGACACAAGAACAAGAAGAACAAGAGAGTGAGGTCGAAGAAGGCCACAATTGTTGTTTACTAAATTAGAGAAATGAATATTTAGCTTAGGTTAAACCTCATATCTGCCTCTCTCCCCCTCTCTCTTTCCCTCACTCAGTCTATCTCTCATTCTTCTTTTCTCTATTTCTATCTTTTCTCTGCCAGTTTCTCTCTCTCTCTCTCTCTCTCTCTCTCTCTGTCTCTCAGGCTCTATACGTTTCAAAGTTTCTCCATCTCTCTATATCTCTGTTTCTTTGTCTCTCTGTCTCACCAGAGTGTATTTTTTGTTTCCCTTTTGTTTTTCTACGCCCTTACTTCTCCGCAGCCTCCTAAATCACTTTCCTTGCACCAATTTTTTTCAGTTTCGATGTCTCTGCGTTTCCTCCTTTTTTACAGCCTGGTTTCAAAGTACGTACAGATTGTATAAAACGTGTGATATATACAGGTTGTTGTGAATTTACAGGATACAATACCCGTAGGTCTCTCAAACGGAGCCCCCTATCACTTTGGTTGTGAAGCGCCAATGTACACGATTCATAATGAACATCATTAAAAGGGGAAGGACCTCGTAAAATTGATTTTCAAATCTTTGTAATGACAACTTCATTGAATAGATACCGTTGCCACGATTCCGAAACATACCCCTTTATATGTATTAAACCGCAACCGGTGCAGGTGTTCACGGCAGAGAAAGGCGAGAGAGCGGGGGAAAAGAGAGACGCAGAATTACGCGCTATTCAAACGATATTTTCGACTAAACTTCAGGAGCGCCTTATTTGGTTCATTTTGTTCCACGTAGGGAAAATGGGACAATTTTCTGAATCAGAAGAATGAGATCCTATATATCAATATCCCAAGTCCAGAAAATACTTTTTACGCGGTCCTTCCCTTTAAGCGAAATATAATCTTCCCGCTTTCAATTTTCATTATTGGGCCATCAGCAGAATCAGGCGATGAAAATTAAAAAGATTCCCTGGATACGGTACTTTCTTCTTCGGATACTTTGACGGGGCTTAGATGGTGGTTTTTACACTTTAGATCTATTGATTTTTTCATGTTGAGACAGCGACCAACACGACTGACTGTTCAATCCCTAGTGCTTTAACGGCGGGGGATGCCTCTTTCGTCAAAGCTGAAACAATGACCCCGTCATTCACCCATTCAATGCCTTCAAAAATACAAAGATAGATGAGACGGGAATACGAAAAATGGGAGACAAGGAGAGGGAAGTTCACAAAGGAATATATTTTTCAAGGAATAATGATTATCTTTCTCCTCTTCTGTCTCTTGCCGTCTTCAGCTTTTTGAACTCCAGTCTCTTCAGCTAAAAACATCATACGTTTTGACTGATCATGAGTTTTTGAGACATACCGTTAACAACATGCTTGATTCTGTATGAAACATCGACGCTGCCCACAGAGGAAGCGGGGGCTGGCATTGCACCAACGACTACAATAGAGGGAATTGTATCAGAGAGACAGAGAGATCTAGATAGAGAGAGAGGAGATAGAAACAGAAAGGCGGATAGAAAAGGAATCAAAAGCACTTACAGTCAAAGACGCAGAACACAGCCAGCAATAGGAGAAGAATTGTCATTGTCGGGTGGTTTGGAACATTGACGCCTCATTTTATTCTGTACTACATTCCCACGACAGTTTTCGGAGAAGGCCGTTAAATGCAACTTTTGCGTATTTTTATAGTTGTCTCCAAAACGAAACATCGATAACTAAGGAAAAAGGAAATATTCACGATTTGTACAGACCGAGAGAGAGAGAGAGAGAGAGAGAGAGAGAGAGAGAGAAAGGACGAGGCTCGAAGAGAGATAGAAAGATACGAAGAATTGCCTTTTTCGTGTTGCTACGACGTGTCGAAATGCCGTGTAACCACGTCTTCCTCTTTTGCTCATTTCTCTCCCTCCCCTATCGGAGATGAGTCGTCCCTCCTTCAAGCGCTCTGATCCCAATGCCTACGTAGATCCCGACTACTGTACTGGTCTCGTCAGAGTAAGATCCCTCTCCTTTAACATCATAAATTCTCCCTCTCAGATTCTGAACCAGCGTCGTAAGAGGGGAGGAAGGTCTCCTCTCAGACCGCCTCGATTGGAAGAGAAAATCCTGAAGAGGAAAGATTCTCTGAACGGAGGGTTGGTTGGCACTCCGGAGACAAAGAAGGCGAGAGACGTGGAGGAGAACACGAAGAAAGGAGAGGAGACTGAGGAGGTGAAGAAAGAGGAGAAATCGAAGACTGAGGAGAGTGAAAGTGTCGGAGACGAGAATCTGGGGCTGAAACTGGAGACGGAGGAAGAAAGCATCAAGGGAGACGAAAATCTGGATTTCTCGTTTGCCAATGAGGAGGGAGAGGTCGTTTTGGATGGGACGCAGGCGACGGATCTGGTCGATGAGGAGGACTACGATCTTGAGGCGACCGAGTGTTAGTAGAAATCCAATAGAGTTCAATAAAGTTGATATACCCTCGAGCTCTTTGAGATTCTGTATAGATGGTTAGTATCTCTATTTGTCGTTTTGCAACCTGGCATCCCTATCTCTAGGAGGCGTCACTCTAGGTGTCTGGAATCTCTCCCAAGCGAGTTGGTGGCTTTCGTCTCTTTGTCTTTCTCTTCTTTTGTATTGACATCTCTCTCTCTCTCTCGCTCTCTCTCCCTGTATTTTTCTAATTCCAAACCCCAGCGTGACCCTTGTTATTTACCCAACTCAACCGTTTCCCTGATCTCTCACATGCCTCTTTTGTGAAATTCCAGTTGCCACCTGTTTGTGCAATAAAATCCTCTTTTTCGGTAGGATGCCTACTTCGAAAAACAGTTTTGCATCCTATAAAAGTCACTGTTGCTCCTTAAACCACACTCCCCTCGTTTCTAAAATGAAGATCTTCATCGTCCTCCTGCTCACTGCTGTCTTTGTAAACGGAGCTACAGTACCCAAGTAAGATACGGTACATAGGTAATTAAAGGACTGTTTAGAAATCAGAAGCCTTACATGGCAACGCAACAGACCTACAACCAGGGATTTCCTCAGCAGACGCAGGCTATGGTTCGCCAGGGGGTACCAGCTGGAACCCCCGGTCAGGTCTACTCCACCAACCGCGTTGGACAACAGACGGCCGCCGCTGTTCATCCTTGAATTCCTTCCTTTCAATTGAAAAACAGTGTAAATCCACTTTGTAATTAAAGTATAATAAACAAAATGTTCCACTGATTATTCTGGGGAAGTCTAATTCTATAAACTTCGAAGAACATAGTCAATTTCTCTCACGACATTCAGCGCTTCGGCGTAGTATTTTTTTATAATAATAATTATAACAATAACGTGCACCGTTATTACAAAATAAAGATTGCATTCGAAAAATATGATTCAAACAAAATTTCGAAAGGGAAGAAAGAAAACAATCGCGCATTTCAATTTTTGTCATTACATAGAGTACAAACAATATTTAAAAAATAATTTATTTACAAAAAAAACACAAATTCACACTTCAAAACAGTTCCCCAAATCCAGATTTCTTCCGCGAACCCCGTTTCTCCCCTTCAAATCTGCAGCCGGGCTAAAGGTCTATTTGTATTGGGTCCCGCGAGGAACATCAATTCCACCGTAACGCCTGCTTTCGAACCCCTTTTCCTCCTTTTTTACACTTTTAGCTTTCTTTTTGTAATTTCTAGGGGAATCTATGCCACTAATTTTCCCATTTTAAAATTATAGGAACGGCCAAGATCGCTTATGTCGAATTTTTGACCAGTTTTGTGCCAGAATGGTAGGAACGAATTTAGGATCTTGTTCTTAAACTTTGCGTTTTGTCCGGTGTAAACTGCTCTGAAGTGTGCCATTTGTTAAAAAAAAACCCTGAATTATGCTTAAAACCAGTGTTGGAGCATTTTTGCACCGTTTTCTGTATTTTTATTGGCTGTAGCTCCTCTTTCATGTCTAAAATCAAGTTTGACAATCTCCATAGGTCAAAATTTCTTAAGGATTTTTTCTTTTCCATTTTATCGTGTCTCTTGTACTTTACATATACCATTTTTTAAATTTTCATGTTTTAGGTAATAATGGACAAGCCCGTTAAGCTCGCCAAGGTCACCAAGATCATCGGCCGCACTGGATCCCAGGGACAGTGTACTCAGGTATGTTTATTTTGGTTTATTCTTCAAATTGTTTTCCTTTTAAATTTAAAGGTGGTCAGTTATAATCCGTACTGCTACATCAGCCGGATCTACGTTTTTATTCGGGTTCTTGGAATTGTTCTGAAAAAACGTAATAAGTAGCAGCATATTTTTTGTCCAAATCCACAAGTCTGAGAGCCCAGGAGACAGTTAAGCCCACGGTCTCTGGTGAAAGGAGACTTTCACCGAAAACATGAAGACCACAAGTCTCCGGGGCTTCTATGAAATTGGCTCTATTTTTATGTGCGCACCAGTAATTTGTGGTAAAAAAAAATTAATGCTATCAGCTGCCTCTGTTACTAAGTTTTTTTTGTTTTGTGAAGAGTGGATTTATTCTGCTTTCACTGGTTGACGTAAAATGTGAATATCGGTTGTGGCATTTAGTAGTGTATAGTGCAAAACAAAAGGGGTGTTCAACCAACACATTCTGAAAATCATCAGCTCAGAAGTTCCCCTTGAACAATAATTTTCTTTTTCTCCATTTTAAACTAAGCCATAACTGTTGTTTTCAGGTCCGCGTCGAGTTCATCGACGACAACCAGAACCGCTCTATCATCCGCAACGTCAAGGGCCCCGTCCGCGAGGGAGATATTCTGACCCTACTCGAGGCTGAGAGAGAAGCCAGGCGTCTCCGCTGAATGGAGTTCACCTTTTGTTGATTTATCAATGAAATTGTTTTCACCACAACTTCTCTTTTCTTTTGTCTGTAGCGTCAGCGGTGTGCTATTATGCTCAATTCTCCGCCGCTAATCGAGATTAATAGGGTCGATGGGGTTCGAGGAGGTTTTCACTAGTGCTGGAGTTACTCCAAGCTCCCACAATTTGGCCGCGTCGTGCTCCTCATCGCACGTTTTGTATGCTTCCGGCCAGTTCATTGTAGTCGAAAGTGTACCCGGAGTGAGTCGAGGCTTCGGTTTTCAATATTGTTGAATGTAGACTACGTCCACCTGTGGTCGAGTGGTGGCTGTCTCCGAATGTCGGCATTCGAAGCCGGTTACCGTACTCAAGCGGGCCAAATCTGAACTGGGAAGTAACTTTTTCGTAAGCGGAGGCGCCGACGGTGTCATCAATCTTTGGAAGCTGTCCGGAGAGGAGCTTGGACATGAATTCCGCCTAGGTTTATTTGAAAATTGCCAAAATTCACTGAAATCGCCTTCCAGAGGTCGCCAACGCGCCCATTGTCTCCGTTTCGGTGGCTGTTCGTGGAGAGAGCCTCCTCTTGGCTGCCTCATGGGTACGGTAACCGCTTGTTTGTATGTTATGTTCTCCTTTGACAGGGCGAAGAATTGGCCGGAGGGCTGAAGGCCTGGTGGCTGGAGAGGGAGGGGGGACGGTTGGTTGTGAAGAATGAGGCCGACATGGCGGCCACCCTGCTCAAGAGGTCTTTCGTCCTCGCGATGGATTGTCATATTCTGCAAAACGGTGAGTTAATGGTTCTTGTAGACTGAAACCTCGATCGGGTTATGCTAATATCAGATGGAGACACGGCAGGATCTGTCTAAGTTTCGTTGGATATTTGTAAAAATTTGGGTAGGAGGAGCCTGATGTCCATACCCCCGGGAGGGTCTGCAAATTGACGTACCCATCCTTTCATTTAGGCCTTAAAATTGAGTAACCAACTTTGGGACTCGTCGGGAAGGGTAACCGGATGTACAAGTGACCCAGCCTTATTACCCAAGGAGAGTGTGGCACCCATGGGGGCATTTGTGGTGATTACCGGTGAAAGGGTTGATAGTTTTCCCTAAATTAAAGCTTATGTATGATCATCGGTGTAAAAATTCGGTTCCGGCCATTTAATTTGCCTCACTTATGTATTGGTTTTTCGGGACAGGGCCTTTCCGCTCCCTAAAACATCGGGTCCGGCACTTAAATTTACCAGCCCTGATCGGAACAACAGTGGCAGGTTCACTGTCGTTTGTCCTCACTGTGCACGCTATGGTCAAAAGTGACCTTAATGACCGTAATTGAGTTATAATTAACGCCATTTTGGGCCGTTTTGCCACCCGGCTGGTGTGAAATTCTGTAAATCACACGAAGTATGACATTTGTTTCAAGCTCAGCACTTTAAGCGAACTTTCAGCTATTGCAAAACTGTAGCGCAAACTTTCATCCAATGCCTAGTCTTCGCTAACCCAAGTAATTCAACCCTGATTGTTTGTTTCCTTACATGAACAAGGTAAGAACCCCCTCTGAAAGCACGACCCACCATCAGCTGCCGTAACCCTCGCGCATAAGCTGAAAAAAACAGGGTGCAATTTGTGGGGTTGTCCGGGGTCGCACGGGCGGCGCCTATTTTCTAGCCTTTAATGCGGGTGCTACTCCGGGCAACTCCACAAATTGAAAATTTTCCTACCAAACTTCGCAAACGTGTTCATGCAACCTTAGTACATCTTATGATGATGTGATTTCACTTCTTCATACACCGGGGACCGCCCTCCAATGGGGGCGACCACCCCAACCGAACCTACGGGGCTTGGTTGTCTATGTTTGTTTCCGAAATTATTCTTCGAACAAAAGGGTGGACTTAATGACAAACGACTGTCACTCTCGCTAGTGGAGAGTTGAATGACATTGGGACTTAAAATAGACATTCAGCCCAGCCGCAGATTTGAAGGGGAGAAACGGAGTCTCTGTAACTCAAAAATATCAAACAGAAAAATTGCATCCAACGAAACGTTGACATTCGGGTTGTAAGAGATACTAAACATAAAGTTAGGAAAACGGCCATGATTCGATTTAAATCGTACCTTCCAGCTAGTGCAGTGCGTTTTAAACAATGTTTATCGTCCTTATACAGCTAAATTTCAGGGCGCGTCCTCTTCGCCGTGGGCACTTCCCTCCGCAAGATTGAACTCTACGCCGAGACTGATAACGTCTGTCCTACCCTTTTACCTAAAATATTCCAATTTTTAGTCCTTCTCCCGCCGTCTTTCCGTGGTCGGCCACACGGACTGGATTCACTCCATCGCCTTCAATGGTTGGTTACTGTATCTCTTTGTTATTACCGTATTCGTTTGAGACAGCCACGGAAAGCTGCTTCTGGCGTCGGCCGGACAGGACACCTACGTTAAGCTTTGGAAAGTGGAGGAGACGGTGGAAGGAGAGGATGAGGAGGAACTGTCGGTGACGAAGAACAATTTCACGATCGAATGCGGAGGAGGTTGGTTTTTCTACATTTTGTATTTAAAATAGGATATTCAGTTGAGCAGCGAATGAGTTTCAACGTGGAAGCTGTGATGGGAGGCCACGAGGACTGGGTCCACTCGACCGAGTGGAATGCGGAGGGGACGAAGCTCGTCACGGCTTCCAGCGACAAGACGGTCATCGTTTGGGAGGAACAGAACGACATGTGGAGTGATACGGTACGTGATAAAAATTAAGATTTTAGAACGAAATGCGAAAATCAGGCCAAACCATTAAGAGGAAATCGATGTTTTTGTTTCGAAAAATTGTGAAGGCCAAATAAACTCTATTCTACTTTTTTATTTTAGTTTTTGTTTAAGACCCAGTCTTTCAAACTGTATGTGATGTGTGTACAGCAATGGGACATTCCTTGTCCTTTTTTGAACAAAAAGAGGGTGCGCCAGCGGTATTAATGACGTCATTTTGGGTCCTATTGGCACTATTTTAGTTCTAAATACGGTAGACCACTCATACAGTATGGAATTTATTAGAAACATAGCTGGACAGGGAACGTTTGTGGGGTTCGATGCGTAAGCCCCCAAATGGTGCCTCGGCGCCCAAGTGAGTCCCCCGTTAATTTTTGTTACAATTTTCAAACAAG
This sequence comes from Oscheius myriophilus, assembly GCA_964057215.1. Lineage (NCBI taxonomy): Eukaryota > Metazoa > Nematoda > Chromadorea > Rhabditida > Rhabditidae > Oscheius > Oscheius myriophilus. Next base: position 11,256,720 of record OZ059904.1, read on the forward strand.
CGCCGTATGTCCACCTATGATTAGAAAAGGTGCTTGCGCACTGAATATAGCGTAAACTTTTAGTAGCGTGAATTTTGTGTAGCGTGCCGGCATTCCTTGAAAATTCAGTTCAAGTTTCCAAGTGGGCCGGCCCAAGAATTTTGGCTTGAATCCCAAGTCCGTCTTCCAGTTAGACTGCGGTGTCTGTTTCGAGGTGATATTCCCTGTTTGTGACTGATGGGCATGAAGGTTTACTAGTTTTCATCTCTCTGCAGCCAATAGTCGACTTGACCTAGGCTAGAAGGGCGTAGACGGCCAGAAAACGGAGACATTAAGGGAGTTTACATACAATTTTCTGTTCAACAAGTCCACTCATTGGTTCGAGAGATTCTTTACAAGCTACCAGAATACAAGAAGAGTTGGTTACAAGCTACCACATTTTGGTTCCTGCCAATTGACATACTCCCCCCCCCCCCCCAAAAAAAAACAATACAACTTATAATACACTATTTATTTTCTTCGACCGCTTGATAAACTGAGCAATAGAGGAGTACTCGTAATTGACAGATATGACTGCTAGGCATATGGAGTGAAGAGATCATTCCGTGTCGTCGTGTTCCTCCTCGGCCACAAAGGAGACGTTGACGACGTCGATCTCAGCGTCGGAGTCGATATCGGACTCCTCCTCCATCTCCTCCGTGGATTTCTGGTAGAAAGGGCTCGCGATCACGTGAATCGAAGTCACGTCCTCCTCCATCTCCTCTTCATCCTGCATCTCCTCTTCGTCGTCCTCTTCGTTCACGTCCTCCTGCTCCTCCTCCTCTTCTTCCTCCTCTTCCTTGTCGTCACTGTCCACCTGTTCCTCGTCATCGGTGCCCTCCTCCTCTTCGTCTCCGCTCTCCATCTCCACTTCCTCAGAATCCGAGGTGGTATCCGTATTTCCATCGCTCTCCTCTCCGCTCTCACTCTCCTCCTTGTCGCTCTCGGTCTCTCCGGTGAGGTAGTAGTGGATGAGCCTGTTCAATTTGGTGGCGCAGTACATGTAATCGCAGTGTTCGCAGACTACGTTACGGCAAAAGTGACAGTACATTCCTATAAATAGTGTGATTAGGTTCATATAAAGACCAGTTTTACCTGTGATTACGGTAGTCTGGGCCCCGCAACGGCACGTCCTCTCCTTTTCGAAGGTTGTCTCAATCGGCTCGTGGCCGAGTTCATTCGAAATTGACACAGCTGCGCGGAGAATGATCATGGCGTCGCTCTTTGAGTGGTCCAGCAAGTCCTGCATCTCTTTGCAAACCCACGACATTTTGACGAGCTGAGTCTTCAGAACCTGCACCCTCACCTGAAATTTTGAATTGTTCTGTGGTGCAATTTGTATACTGGCTATTTCCAATTCGAAAAGCTATACATGAACAAGCTAACCGTGGGGTTCGGTTGCGCGACTCCCACATTACACATTCGACGTAAGGAACTAGCCCCCCAAGTGAGAAATTTGGTTCTGCGCGACTCCCTCAACCGAAAGTCACGGCCGATGTTCCTGACAGTCTCTTTCGGTTTTTGCCCACCCTCAAGCTTTGTTGTCTAATCGGTGTAAATGCGCATACATTGTGCTAAAAACTTTTTCTGGTATATTTTCCACAAATTGCGCTTAAATTTCGCTTAAGGTTTTTTTAAACTCTTAACTACTTTTGAACTATTTGAATTAAGTGAATGCGAAAAACTGCTATGTGTGAGGCGGGTTCTCAAATGACGGGACGGGTCGAGGTATTTTTTGGGACGGCCCGGCCCGGTTATGAAAAATTAAATTTTGTGTAAATCGGTACAATAATTTTTTAAACGGTTTTAAATTTCTTGATAATGTTTGTTACTAACATTTACGTCAATATTAGTCGTACAAAAAGGAATGTCACCGACCGGGATCGAACGCTCGTGTGGGTGGCAATATGACTGGGTGGTCCAAGGTAAACGGGCTGACCGGGCCGGACCAACCAAAATTTTCCAACTGGCCCGGCCCGGCCCTTCGTGGGAACCCCGGTCTGAGGGCTTCTGCTAGTGAACGTTTCTGAGTGTTTTATTTCGTCTATGTTCGCAGTAGGCTTTTATTAAGAAAAAAAAAACTTTGATGGGTTTGACAGTACCTAGTTTAAAAAATCTATCTCGACTTAAAAACTTGGTGAATGCCGTATATATACTTTTGGCAAAATTCTAAGCAAAATTTGCGGTACATAATTCATTGACTATGAAATATGCGTTTAATGAGCAATCTATCTCTTACTATAAACCTTTGGCTAGCTGAGCCCAGCCTTTCCCCATTCTTGTAATGCTATGTGAATTTTTTTTTTATTTTTTGAACAACTAACCGGGTAGTAAATTTCTCCAGTTTCGGGGTGGGTGGCCACGTCGTTCCAGCAGTCCCTGGCGTAATTGTGGAGAACGACAAGTTCCTTGGGTTCCCTGTCCAAGATGGCCGGTGTGAACAGGATCAAGTTGCAGAAATTCGGCACCTCAGCCTAAATGATTCACTTTTCCATTGAAAGCCGTTTTGGAGTTTTAAAAATTAACAAATAACTTACCAAAACATGTTGGCCGACTTTGAATAATCCCAAGCAGGGGGCCTTATTCAGGATGAGCATCTGGGGGGTCGAATCCATTATTCTGATTAAGTTTTGCTATAATACAAAAAATTATTTTGTTATATTTGTAGAAAATAAAAGGAACGGAATGAAGAATGGTGGAGAATGGTTCCATTTCTGTTTCCCAGCTCTATATGTATGCCTGGAAAAAAGCCATCTTCTGCGCCGCCCCGCCCCCAGATACAGATATCCCCTGGAATCGATCGAGTATCGAAGAAGTATGGGAACTCTGTTGGTGTGTGGAAGGTTTTTTTTTGGATATATGGACTTTAAGACAAAGTTTTATTATAATAAAAATGAGTCGGTTAAAAAAGGTGCTGGCGTATGTGATTCACTTATACTTCGACCTTGCTATGGTTCTCACGGGCCGGACGAATCAAACAACTTTGGACGGGCCGGCCCGTTTGGATTGACTTTACAGTTTATATAATCAATTTCACAGACTAGTAGAAATATTTGGGACCGCATACTCGAAAGAAGTACAAAAATCACGTTTCTGAGAAAAATTCCAACTAAGAGATTTGAATCTCTTCTACCCAGAAAACCAGAAATTTACATAGCAATGTATTAAGTTTCTCTTAACTGGGAAATAACGTAATTTGAAAAATGGAGAAAATATCACGGGCTTCTTTGGATATAGTTCTCGCTGAGACTAGTTCCGGGTAAACTATCAATTTATGCCTAAATAAAGTGTCACAATAAGAAAAAATCCGGTTACAAGCATAGTTTCAAAAAAAAGTATATGTGGTTTTTGTGATTTCTTCCAGGTCACAACTTTCTGTTCCCACATGCTAAATGTATGTGAACGGGTTTATACCACTCTTACATTGTCAACTCCGCCATAAGCGGCGGTGGGGGCGTCGCAATTTTAAGTGTCCGTAAAAAAATTTAAAGAAGGGGATCCGCCGCAAATTTTCGATTTTTTTTTATGAGAACGGGTGTTGCAAAATTGACCCCGCGGTGCGTTTCCCAAGTATGATACCAGTGGACTTCACAGCGACCATAAAGGGACTTTTCTTATTTAAAAGTCTTTAGAAATTGCACAATTCTCTGTGAAACCATTTTCCAACGGTTGTTTACAAAATGCCTGTCGGTTTTTCACAAAAGGCCTGTTCGGTTTTCATAAACGGAAAAATAGCCCTGCCGTTTCCTTTTTATTAAGGAGAGAGAGATAGGCTAAGCAATAAGTGGTTTTAGTCAATGACTGGAATATTTATGGAACTTGGATGAGAAATGCGGATATCTCTCTAGAAATGGAGATCTTTCTTATCATCGTCATGTCACTTTTCGGGTCGAAACATTGTTGACGCGTATGGTTTCAAATGACCCGCTAAATGGATGAATTCGAGAGAAAATGGCAGAGAAGAAACTATTTTTGTCTTTGCTATTGGGACAGCAGAGAAAACCGGACGAAGCTCTGTTTGGGATGGAGAGTATATATCTCATGTAATTGTTTACGTTAATGTCGTTTCGCTAAACAGCGTGCATTATAACATCACTTGGCTATCTATAGTCGGTGTTTTGTTAAACTTTTGTTGTTTTTTTGCAGATATAGGCCAAATAGAGTACGAATAGTTTTATGAATCGATTTTTACATTTACAATTTTAAGGCCGTGATTTTCCTGGATTTTCAAAGTTTCAAATACGAACGAATTTCTCGACGCTACTATTTCGAGAGTGCATGTTATTGTGTGATAAACACGGAAGCGGCGTCAGCTGCAAAATATATCGAAGGCACTGGTGATAAACGGATTTTGTGGAATTTTATATTTTTTGTGTGTGTTTATTTATAGTTTTTTCAGGTTCGTCTGGGAATCGTTGGTGGACAGGCGGCCGGATTCTTCGCCGCCGTTTTCCCTCCGGACAGCAGGAGCATTGTCGCCAGTTCCTACTTCGGAGGGCTGCATTGCTGGACGGCCGGGGATGAGGTTCGTCTCTTTCTCTCTCTCCTCTCTCTCTCTCTCTCTCTCTCTCTCTCTCTCTCTCTCCTCTCCCTCAATTCCCCTCTTTCAGTCTCACTCCCTCTGGAGTCCCGTCACGATGAGCGGTGGCCACGTGGGAGAGGTCCGCGACGTCTCCTGGGGTCCCTCCGGGGCCTACCTCGTCTCGGTTGGAAAAGACCAAACAACTCGACTTTTCGCCTCTCAGAAGGATACGGTATATCCCCTCTCCCTCCTTAAACCTCCCTATTTTAGGGTAACTTTGTGGAAATCGCCCGGCCGCAGGTCCACGGCTACGACATGCAGTGCATCACCGCCGTTTCCAAGTAAGATGCATCGATTTTCCTCCAACTAACTCAAAATTCAGCTCGGTTTTCGTTTCGGGAGGAGAGGAGAAGATATTCCGTGCTTTCCGTGCACCGGAGACTTTTGCCAACAGTCTCTGTGCCATCGGAGGATTGAAGAAAGAGGAGGTTTTCGGCGGAGAGGCGTTGGAGGCGAGCGGGGCGAGACTGCCGGCGTTGGGACTGTCGAACAAGGCGATCGAGGAGGGAGAACCAGTGGAGGAGACTACGCATTGGGAGGAGGCCGCGTTCCAGGCGAAACCCGAGGATCTCACTTGTGAGTGGAGAGACAGAGAGAGAGAGGGGTTCTCACCGGTCGGGCTATTTGGAAAATTTTGGTCGACCTGGCCCTGGACGGCATAATTCTCAAATGACGGGCCGGGCCAAAACGGGCCGGGCCGAGAAAAGTGTCGGCCCGGTTTGTAAACTTGTCAAATTAAAAATTCTTTAAATCGTTATTTTAGCTTACGTCAAATTTTTTAAACCCCGAAAACACTTTCATTATACTTCTATTACACATGCAAACTAATTTTAAGTTAGCAAAAATAAAGTGTCCCGACCGGGATCGAACCTTGGTCGTGGGGTGACAGTTTGACTGGATGGTCCGCGTGGACAGCCGGGCCGAGAATTTTTCCAGTCGGCCCGGCTCGTGAGAACTATGCTGGACGGCCCGTTTACCCTGTGGACCACCCAGTTAGATTACCACCCACACGACCAGGGTTCGATCCCGGTCGGTGACATTATTTTTGTACAACTAATATTGACTTATATGTTAGTAACAAACACTATTACGGTATTTAAAACAATTTAAAAAATATTGTACCGGTTTATAGATAACGCACCCTCCGTTTGTAATAAAGTTTGAAAGGGCAAGGTATAGCCCATGGCTGTACCCGGGCCAACCGGGCCGTCCTAAAAAAACCCCTCAGCCCGGCCCGTCGTTTCAGAACCCCGGAGAGAGAGGGCGTACAAAGGAAAGAGTCATTTTCAGTTCCTCCGAGTGAGGATTGTCTGCAGCAGAACACTCTCTGGCCAGAACTACACAAACTCTATGGCCATGGATTCGAGGTCTACGCTTTGGCCTGTAATCCCAGTGGAAAGGTGCTCGCGACGGCTTGTAAGGTGAGAAACGGCTGGAATGAAGTTTTTAAAAGACACCAGACTGCATATGAGACAAACATGCGTATAGCAAATCAAGGGATACCAGATAGCTAAAGGGTGAAATTCTTCATCGAGCTCGAGAGTATATCAACTTTATTGAACTCTATTGGATTTCTACTAACACTCGGTCGCCTCAAGATCGTAGTCCTCCTCATCGACCAGATCCGTCGCCTGCGTCCCATCCAAAACGACCTCTCCCTCCTCATTGGCAAACGAGAAATCCAGATTTTCGTCTCCCTTGATGCTTTCTTCCTCCGTCTCCAGTTTCAGCCCCAGATTCTCGTCTCCGACGCTTTCACTCTCCTCAGTCTTCGATTTCTCCTCCACCTCGTCCTCCGTCTTCACCTCCTCAGTCTCCTCTTTGTTCTCCTTGGCCTTCTTCGCCTCCGGAAAGCCCCAGAACTCTCCGATCAGAGACTCCTTCCTCTTGAGGATTTTCTCTTCCAACGGAGGCGGTCTGAGTGGAGACCTTCCTCCCCTTTTACGACGCTGGTTCAGAATCTGAGAGGGAGAATTTATGATGTTAAAGGAAAGGGATCTTACTCTGACGAGACCAGTACAGTAGTCGGGATCTACGTAGGCATTGGGATCAGAGCGCTTGAAGGAGGGACGACTCATCTCCGATAGGGGAGGGAGAGAAATGAGCAAAAGAGGCGAAGACGTGGTTACACGGCATTTCGGACGCAGCGTTACGGAATAGAAGTCGAAAGAATGAGCGCTACGGAATAGTAGTTTTTCACATGTTATCATGTTTTCTCTGTCGTTTTAATTCAATAGGCCCAGCTCATGGGTACGCCGAAGTTTCCCTGAAGATTTGATAAATGCGCTCATTCCGTCCTAGACGAGTAAGTAGTGATACTGCAACCAAAGAGAAATGATGATAATTGAAAATAGAAAGAGACCGAGAGAGAGAGAGAGAGAGAGAGAGAGAGAGAGAGAGAGAGAGTATTCACCGCTCGATTGTAAAAGACAGAACTTTTTACCGTCCCAGACGTGGCAATATTCTAGTCAATTCGCTACCATTCTCAAAATCGATTCATTATTTAGAACACGATGAGCATCTTCCTCTTCTCAACGCTGTGTTGATGATCGTGAAGGTGGTAGTGGTGGACGTCAAAGGCGAACTTTGGGTTCACTCCGGTAACCGGGGCGGTTGGCTTGGTCCATCCAATCTGTTTTCCACTGGCATCGAAGATGGGCTTAGGCACAGGGGCTGCAGAGTCACCGAAGCGCTCTCGTTCCCATTGGGAACGAGGGGGGATTCCCCAGAAGACGGCTTCGGCCACTGAAAAGACTTCTGAAGAGAGAAATGAAAGGATTTACCAGAGAAGAGGCAGAAGGAGGCGAGGAGAAGAGAGAGGAGCTGCATCTTTCGATGGAGAAAGAGACCGGATGGAAGGATTTAAAGGGCAGAGTTTCTCAGAGACTGTTTCGGAGATTAACATTTCAAAGAGCTCTGTCTACCACTGTTGTTCCGTTAGACGGGGGGGGGGGGGGGGGAGGCATTGAAAACTAACCGATGCTTCAAGATACATGAATTTGAATGAATGCGACACACACGCGCACACACACACACACACACACACACACACACACACACACACACACACACTTTTAGGCCAGTCAAGCGGAACACGCCAGCATCATCCTTTGGGAAGTGGCAACTTGGAACAAGAAGACCACCATTCCAGGTAATTCTGTTCATTTTATGCATTCTCTTAATCCTCCCATTTCAGGCCATTCCTTGACGGTGACTCAGATCGAGTGGAGTCCCGACGGCCGCCATCTTCTGAGTGTCAGCAGGGATAGGACTGCCGTGTTGTACCGCGAAACCAATGGAGACTGCAAGTTTTCTGAGGATTACGGTAGACTTTACACGTTTTAGTGGATGGTTTCTTGTACGAAAAGGTCTGGGCGTCGAGCAAGGAACACTCGCGCATCATTTGGACCTGTGCCTGGTTCGATGACTCCAGCCACTTCCTCACCGCTTCCAGGGACATGAAGGTCAGTTCAAGTTTGTCTCTCTAAAACCGGCTAGTTTCAGGTGATATTGTGGCTGGTCGAAGCTTCTGGAGCCCGTGCCGTCACCGCCATCAAACTGCCCCAGCCCATCACAGCCATCGCCGTCGGCAGTGGACCTCTCCGGTACCAGAATCTTTAATTTTGAGTGTAAAATCGTATTTTTCAGTGAAACAGTGGCCTGTGGAATGCAGGATGGCTCCCTCTGCCTTCTGAAGACGGAGAACAACCAATTGGTCGTCAAAGAGACCTTCCTGCCTCCTTCTGTGGCCGTCGACAGTGCTGTCCTCCGTCTGCGTTTCCACCCCCGTCCTACGGAGTCATCACAGCTGTTGGCCTACGCCGGAACCAATGGATTGACGAAGATCTTGCGGGTATCCCTGTGATCTGTTGTGACACGTTGTTATTTTGTTGTTTTGGTTACATATAAACTCATTGGGTTTCTGAAACGGAGCATCAAATGACCATGGAAAGGATTAATGCATTAGGTGAATTTGGCTGAAAGTAAAGACATCTAAGGCAGATTGCAAGAAATGAGGTCGGAGGAGCACAAAAATAAGTAGTGGAAAGGTGGCCGGTAACCGCTGTGGCGCAAAGGCCACTTTATTCCTAGGGCTAGAAGATACCTAGTGGCGGCCGAAGGTTATTGAATCCGAGTACAGCCGACAAAGCCCAATGCGGCTATTAATTTTGGTATCAAGTTATGTCCAATACACAAAAGTGTTCAGTATCGATTCATTCGTTATTCAAGAGATAATGACTTATCGCCTCTTCTAAACGCTGTGTTGATGGTCGTGAAGGTGGTAGTGGTGGACGTCAAAGGCGAACTTCGGGTTTACCCCAGTTGGTTTGGTGAATCCAATCTGGTTTCCATAAGAATCGTAGATGGGCAGGGGGGCTGGGGCTGCCAAGTCTTCCCAGATGTTTTTTCCATACTTCTGCCTATACTCGCGTTCCAAGGCACTCTCCTGGGGGATTCCCCAGAAGACGGCTTCGGTCACTGAAAAGAGATTTCTGAAGATGGAGATGAGAGGTTTTACCAGAGAAGAGGCAGAATGAGGCGACGAGAAGAGAGAGGAGCTGCATCTTTCGATGGAGAAAGAGACCGGATGGAAGGATTTAAAGGGCAGAGTTTCTCAGAGACTGTATCGGAAATTAACATTTCAATAACCTCTGTCTGGGATATTTGCGTGCTTGCAGACGGACGAATCGATTTGAAACAAGCATCGATTTATGTAGTCAAAGGGTAACATATACGATGGTCTGCTTGGCAACCTACAGGGAAGAGGGTGGAATTCGGCAAACTTTTAGAACAAAGGATGGCGCCATTTTGGTCAAGAACCAGCTGGTACTAAAAACTCTAGACCACCCATAAAGAAAGGCGTTTATTTCAAAAGGTGATGGTCGTGCAAACTTTTAACTCATGATAAACCTGTCGGACAGCGGTCTTCCCTCTGCTATGGCTTTTCACTCCTATAAAGCACCATCACTAAACTTTAGGATTTAAGACGCCGTCTCTGTAAGATTCGAGCGGCGTCCTTAAAGCCACTGTCTTAGGAAAAAGTTGATAGCCCCAGATTTGGCCCAAAATTGGTCTATAACCTTCCTATGGCCCATATAGACCATTTTGAAACTTTTAGGTCAATATCGATTTTTTGACCTGGGTTACGGTAGGGTACTGTAATTTTGTAAAATTGGTCGAAATCTTTCGAAGTGGTGTTTTTCCAATAGCTTAAGTCGTGGATACACCGAATCTAACCCATGATTATAGAAATGTTTGTGTACTTTCGCAAAGGACCCATAAAACCTCGAAAAAGTCAAAATTATTGTTTGATATTGCAGTTTTTCGCATTTTTCGACGGGGCTATCAACTTTTTCCTAAGACAGTGGCCTACTCGAGTTTACCAGAGATGATGTCTTAAACTGAGCCAGATGCCAATCACGCCCAGATACTCCCATCAATCTTTTGAACCACAGTTTTGCCCCAAAATAGACTACAAAATTATAATTTTTTCTCCATTTTCTGTTTCATTCTATCTGTCAATTCATATGAACGAAGAGGCATCAATACTCACATGAAAATCTCAAAAACGTTGAAAATTTCCGAGACAAAACGAACCTCTTCGGGTTCTACGGCCTTTTTAGGTTTGAGGGGCTCGTCGTCGTCCGTAGAAGAGTCGCTGAGATGTACTCCTTGGACTTTGCACGAAATTACACAAAACCGGCTGTGCTTACAATCACAGTGAAAGCTGTTATAATCTCTCTTCATCTATCCGTCTCTCTCTCTCTCTCTCTCTCTCTCTCTCTCTCTCTCAACATCTTTCACGTTAGAGTAAATTCGTTGGATCTCGCAACTAGCGGACTGAACGCCACGTGCATAGCGGAACGTAGTCATTCCCCCTACTAACACCACGAGGGCCGGTCGGCTCGCCGCCCTCCCTGCCCCTTCCTCCACCCGCTCCAGTAACCAAAAATCAGGCTCCGATCTTCCACTAATGGTAGTTATTTTTTCTTTTTCTTCTCCTCCAACTCTTTTGTTTCAGTCACGAAGTCTAGTCCGAACCCGTCAACTGTGTCGGTGGTATCTGTGCGCAACGAGGGAAAGACGCCGAAGACGCCCATGCAGCAAAACCAGTACATTTTTGCAGATGTGGCACTCGCCGCCATGGGACGCCATATTTTCGAGGCCTATGTGTCCTCCGGGGCAGACATGGCGAGCATCCGCCAGCCTGGTCACACGACAGGGCTTCTGAGGTCGTCGAAGAAATACGACGCGGGGTTTTGTCCCTCCACGTCCTTGGACCGAATTGAAGCGAATGTGAGCAGAGAATGGAGCGCTTTGATCTTCCACAGCAATGGCTCCGATTACCGGGTCTCTTTGGACGAAATGGACAGAGAGGAGTGGTAAATAGGAATGCAATACGGCATAAACAAATCTTTTAAGTCTTTGCGACGCCAAGTGGAGTAAAAAGCACCAGATCCCGCACAAAGTGAGGTGTGTGTTGAAGAGTTCTCGGTGCCTTTCGTGCCTCACTAACCCTGCTTCAGCCCCGGCCTTCTTCTGGATGCAGGGATTTCCGAGGGTTTGTTATCTACGAGGGTTGTGAACAAAACTGTTTTCAGACTAGGAACAGTCTCCACACGGGTCTCTGCAAGCGCTTCCCGACGCACTCCGAGATATGGCTCCCGGAACCGTATGTTCGCACGCCCCTCGGCGAGCAGGTGAACTACGTTGTGAGGAACAGAAGTGCGACAAAGACCTTCCGCGTAAGGATTACCCTTCCCCACCACGAGCATCTGAAGGACACTTTGGAGCTCCCACCTTCCGGAGAGTTCACGATGAAGCGTGTGAAGGACACTAAGTACCTCTCTACGATTGAGGTGTGGTCGGCTTTCAACGGAGGACAGGAAGAAGCCGTTGTCGGCTACGCTGTGAAGTGAAGGACATGGGAAAGAATGGGATACTAGGAATAAAACGATACATCCCAGTTTTACTTTGCTTTGTTCACAATTGTTGTTTTTACTTGTTTCTCAATTTCTCGTGCTATTATTTTGTTTCAATAATCACTGTAAGTTGGCTTACATAACTAGAAATCGGGATTTGGTTCATTTCACTTTCTGAATTATTACAGGGTGTGAGTGGGAGAGAGCGTTAGAAAAAGGGTGTGAGTGGGAGAGAGAGCGTTAGAAAAAGAGAGAGAGGGAGAGGGGAGATATAGAGAGGGAGTTAGAGAGAGAGAGAGAGAGAGAGAGAGAGAGAGAGAGAGAGAGAGGAGAGAAAATAAAGTATACTTCTCGCCCACAGGGCATAAACTTTTGCGAAGTTGTCCGTAAATAAAAAACAAGTCATACCGGGAAATCACGATTCACGAATGCGCAAACATAAATACAACGTGAAACAAGGGAACAACGTGAAACAATGAGAGATCCGGGCGACATCGGCCGATACGGAGAATGAGGGGGGCACGCGCTCAGTCGCTGTCTTCAGTCTCCTCGGATTCCTGGAAGAAGAGGCGTTTTAACCATTACTCAATTGAAAATCAAAATTTTGAAAATTTCCGTGACAGTACGAACCTCCTCGGGTTCTGCGGCCTTCTTCGGTTTGAGGAGCTTGTCGTCGGAGGAGGAAGGAAAATAGCGTGCAAAAAGCGAAGACGCATAGAAAAAGCGGATTTTTCCCCCGATTTCCGTGTGGCCAGAGCTATACATATAGCTGTCGCCAAATTGGAATCATGTCAATGAAATTAGAATGTTCTAGTGATCCTCTGTTGACACTGAAGTTCGTAGTCTAATCAGTAGACAGACCTTGCTTTGCATATTTCCGTTGTTAGCATATGATTTCATTTTGGCGACCGCTATATGTATGATCGCTCCCGATTTTTATCAGACGTCGTATCGCAGGAACATCTGCGGCCATTTAGCGTTTTCCCTCCTTGTTATCATCGCCCAGGTCACGCCTTGTCTAACAATTCTCTCAGCAACCTCTTTCAAATTTCAGTGAATTGCCCTCCGTCTCGTTTGATCGTCTGCTTGAGATTTTTATTTAAAATTAGTGTCCCCGACTAATTCTTCAACATTACGAACTAATTTGGTCCCTCCCCTTTTTTGTTATACCAGGAGGGTACGCCCGCCAACGGTGCGCACCCTCCTGGGTCGCGGCCTTCGGCCACCCAGTTAGCCGGCCTGCGGCCGCAAACATTCATGGCCTACGGCCACTTATTACTCGGTCTTCGGCCGTGAAATCTGCGTGAAGCACGTGAAGGTCGGTCCACGGCCGATCTCACCCTCCCCTCGGGAGGAAATGAACGCGTGAACCTCTGCTAATCCACTTCAGACACACACACATACACACACACACAGAGACCATAGCGTTTTATTATAAGAGATCCATATAGAGCGACTTTTCGAAGCGCAAAACTAAAGCAATTTCAAAACTCCCTATATTTGGCTTTTTCATTGCTTTTGGGAAACGTATTTCAGGTTCTCAATTCATTGCGCCTAAATGCTGCTGCGTCTCCCAGGAGAGATTCTTCTTCTTATTTTCAAACGGGTAAATTTTTTTTAAATTCAAAATTCCGGCTTCTGCTATCGGAGTTGTTTTGAGACCCAAGAATTAGGCGGACTCGGGCCGCTACGACATTTCGGCCTGCCAAAAATTGACTTTATGTCTTCATTTCAAGCTTCTAATCAGGTTTTCAAATGCAAAAAGCCACAAGACTTTTCTCTTTTTTTTTATAAATTAAAATAGAGTTTTTTTAGGTTCAACTGGTTACATTATGCAGGATTCGAAAAACCTGCAAGTACGTGGATTCGCTGGTTGAAAGAAATCGGTTTTTATTAAACTTTTACACTCCCGATGAAGGACTTGTGCTTCACTTTCTCATCACAGCTACGAAAAAGGTTCCTAAATAAACTTTTTAATGGTATTTTAAACATTTTCAGCCCAAACTGACAATCGCTGTTTTCTGCGATAAATTATTATTCAGTTGTTGGAATTGGGAATATGTATTAAGTAGAACTCTCTATGTGAAATCGAAGACTGCGGTGAAGATTAAGGCACCTTATAATCAACTATCTGCTATCAAATTCACAGCAGTCGCAGTGGTAAAAATGATTGAACTAACAGCGGAGACTCAATTTTTCAGACAGTCGTAAGTTTTTCTTCGGAAAAGGAGAAACAACGTCTAATCTTCGACGAACAGTTACTTCCAGCACTATTTTGGCTGCGGCTCAAATGCGACTTCTTCTGTGGAGAATACCTACCGTCTGTCGGCCATATGCTGCCCTTAATCGAATTTGAGAAATATCTTATTCGAGGCACACCATTGTTATTTTCCGACTACTTTGGGTTGCCGATTTGGGTGCGTTTTCTTTGTTTCAAAGATATCAATATATGAGTGTTAGTGTATGTCCTAGTTTTTTTAAGAACTGTTTGGAACATAGCGTTTCGGAGCTCAAAGACGTTCCTGATCGACTCAGCACAATTGTTCGGCAGTTTCGAAGGATCAAATATGCATTTTATTATTCGAACGAGAAGGTGTTAACAGTAGTGCAGGATTTCCTTACGGTTAAGTAACCATGTTTGCATTATTCATTGTTATGTCAATTATAGGAAATACAAAAAGACGCAAAGGCACGAGGTTGCCTCGAACTACTGCAGATTTATACGTTTGATTTCGATGATTTGTTTAACGCTCCTGGACTGGTGAGGCTTTGGCATGGAGTGACATACAACTTTACCACGTGGCATAATGATGTAAGTAAATTTCGAGGCTTGAAAGAGAGACAGAGACAGAGACAGAGACAGAGACAGAGACAGAGACAGAGACAGAGACAGAGACAGAGACAGAGACAGAGACAGAGACAGAGACAGAGACAGAGACAGAGACAGAGACAGAGACAGAGACAGAGACAGAGACAGAGACAGAGACAGAGACAGAGACAGAGACAGAGACAGAGACAGAGACAGAGACAGAGACAGAGACAGAGACAGAGACAGAGACAGAGACAGAGACAGAGACAGAGACAGAGACAGAGACAGAGACAGAGACAGAGACAGAGACAGAGACAGAGACAGAGACAGAGACAGAGACAGAGACAGAGACAGAGACAGAGACAGAGACAGAGACAGAGACAGAGACAGAGACAGAGACAGAGACAGAGACAGAGACAGAGACAGAGACAGAGACAGAGACAGAGACAGAGACAGAGACAGAGACAGAGACAGAGACAGAGACAGAGACAGAGACAGAGACAGAGACAGAGACAGAGACAGAGACAGAGACAGAGACAGAGACAGAGACAGAGACAGAGACAGAGACAGAGACAGAGACAGAGACAGAGACAGAGACAGAGACAGAGACAGAGACAGAGACAGAGACAGAGACAGAGACAGAGACAGAGACAGAGACAGAGACAGAGACAGAGACAGAGACAGAGACAGAGACAGAGACAGAGACAGAGACAGAGACAGAGACAGAGACAGAGACAGAGACAGAGACAGAGACAGAGACAGAGACAGAGACAGAGACAGAGACAGAGACAGAGACAGAGACAGAGACAGAGACAGAGACAGAGACAGAGACAGAGACAGAGACAGAGACAGAGACAGAGACAGAGACAGAGGCAGAGGCAGAGACAGAGACAGAGACAGAGGCAGAGGCAGAGACAGAGACAGAGGCAGAGGCAGAGGCAGAGGCAGAGACAGAGACAGAGACAGAGACAGAGACAGAGACAGAGACAGAGACAGAGACAGAGACAGAGACAGAGACAGAGACAGAGACAGAGACAGAGACAGAGACAGAGACAGAGACAGAGACAGAGACAGAGACAGAGACAGAGACAGAGACAGAGACAGAGACAGAGACAGAGACAGAGACAGAGACAGAGACAGAGACAGAGACAGAGACAGAGACAGAGGCAGAGACAGAGACAGAGACAGAGGCAGAGGCAGAGGCAGAGGCAGAGACAGAGACAGAGACAGAGACAGAGGCAGAGGCAGAGGCAGAGGCAGAGGCAGAGACAGAGACAGAGACAGAGACAGAGACAGAGACAGAGACAGAGACAGAGACAGAGACAGAGACAGAGACAGAGACAGAGACAGAGACAGAGACAGAGACAGAGACAGAGACAGAGACAGAGACAGAGACAGAGACAGAGACAGAGACAGAGACAGAGACAGAGACAGAGACAGAGACAAAGACAGAGACAGAGACAGAGACAGAGACAGAGACAGAGACAGAGACAGAGACAGAGACAGAGACAGAGACAGAGACAGAGACAGAGACAGAGACAGAGACAGAGACAGAGACAGAGACAGAGACAGAGACAGAGACAGAGACAGAGACAGAGACAGAGACAGAGACAGAGACAGAGACAGAGACAGAGACAGAGACAGAGACAGAGACAGAGACAGAGACAGAGGCAGAGGCAGAGGCAGAGGCAGAGACAGAGACAGAGACAGAGACAGAGACAGAGACAGAGACAGAGACAGAGACAGAGACAGAGGCAGAGACAGAGACAGAGACAGAGACAGAGACAGAGACAGAGGCAGAGACAGAGGCAGAGACAGAGACAGAGACAGAGACAGAGGCAGAGACAGAGACAGAGACAGAGGCAGAGACAGAGACAGAGGCAGAGACAGAGGCAGAGACAGAGACAGAGGCAGAGGCAGAGACAGAGACAGAGACAGAGGCAGAGACAGAGACAGAGGCAGAGACAGAGACAGAGGCAGAGACAGAGACAGAGACAGAGACAGAGACAGAGACAGAGACAGAGACAGAGACAGAGACAGAGACAGAGACAGAGACAGAGGCAGAGGCAGAGGCAGAGGCAGAGGCAGAGACAGAGACAGAGACAGAGACAGAGGCAGAGGCAGAGACAGAGGCAGAGACAGAGACAGAGGCAGAGACAGAGACAGAGACAGAGGCAGAGACAGAGGCAGAGACAGAGACAGAGACAGAGACAGAGACAGAGACAGAGACAGAGACAGAGACAGAGGCAGAGACAGAGACAGAGACAGAGGCAGAGACAGAGGCAGAGGCAGAGACAGAGACAGAGACAGAGACAGAGACAGAGACAGAGACAGAGGCAGAGGCAGAGACAGAGACAGAGACAGAGACAGAGGCAGAGGCAGAGACAGAGACAGAGGCAGAGACAGAGACAGAGACAGAGACAGAGACAGAGACAGAGGCAGAGGCAGAGGCAGAGACAGAGGCAGAGACAGAGACAGAGACAGAGACAGAGGCAGAGGCAGAGACAGAGGCAGAGGCAGAGACAGAGGCAGAGACAGAGACAGAGACAGAGACAGAGGCAGAGGCAGAGACAGAGACAGAGGCAGAGGCAGAGACAGAGACAGTTGCAGAGGCAGAGACAGAGACAGAGACAGAGACAGAGACAGAGGCAGAGACAGAGACAGAGGCAGAGGCAGAGACAGAGACAGAGACTATTGAATTTCAGGTTCTAAACAAGAAAACGTTTCACAAATTAAACATTGATAAGGGAGTGGCTGTCGTAGTTAAGAGTAAAGTGAGTTTCAATCATCTATTTGTTGAAATCCATTTAGATTTCAATTCACATTTATTTTGTCAATGAAGACTCTAGAAATGTTCTATTCGATCAACTGTCTCATTGGATGTTCGGAAGACTGCCCTTTGATGCATCGGGCGTTTATGACGAATTCATGGCAGAAGAAGACGAAGCAGCTGCTTTTTCAAAAATGTATGCTAAATTCTGGGATGGTTTTGTGTCGTGGAGTCTAAGAGATCAAGCAACAGACGATGATTATGAAGAGGAAAGCAGCGAAGAGGAAGAGGAAGACGGCGTGGAAGTGAATTTTGTTATTGGCTACTGAAAATATATACCTGAATTTAAAGGATAATAGAATAAAGAATGAAATAAAACGAGTAGAAATTCTATTTCCAGGGGGCTTTGTCATAACCACTAGTATACTTTTCGTTAAATAACAACATCGAAACGGTGGCACGTTGTGACCATGGCTGGACAAGGCGGGGAGCCGCGGAAATCAGGATGGACCTGACAGCCGTATTTCTCGAGGCCTAGTAACTATGGTATTTGAAACAAGATTGTCATGTTTTACGCGCGGCCCGGCGTGTTTTAACGCCGCTTCAAACGGGCCCTTTAGAAACTGTACACCCTATAATTATAAATACCGTAGTTACTAGGACTCGGGGAAAGCGGCTGGCTGGGCCGTTCTGATTTCCGCGGGGCCACTCGCTCGACTCATCGTGCTCGGAGGCAACGTTTTTTGTTACCATTTTTAATCAAACACCGATTTACGTAGGTACCGCAAACACTTCACGTCCAGCTATGGTTGTGACCATATTGTTTTGGCTTCAAATGCTGCCGCCTCTTTGATAAAACCTGGCGGCTTTTTTCTTCAAATTATCAGCCCCCTCCATTTCACCCTTCGACCAATGCACTGGAGACCTTCAAATTTGTTAACCTCCCCCATGAAAAAAAAATTCATACCGGGAAATCACGATTCATGAATGCGCAAACATAAATACAACGTGAAACAAGGGAACAACGTGAAACAATGAGAGATCCGGGCGACATCGGCTGATGACGGGGAATGAGGGGAGCACGCGCTCAGTCGCTGTCTTCAGACTCCTCGGATTCCTGGAAGAAAATGTTTTTTAAACATTACTCAAATAGAAATGTCAATAATTTTGAAAGCTTCGGTTTTGATACGAACCTCTTCGGGTTCCGCGGCCTTCTTCGGTTTGAGGGGCTTGTCGTCGTCCGAGGAAGAGGAGTCACTGATGTACTCCTTGGACTTGGCCTTCGAGGGAGACCTGAACCAATCCATAAAATCCAGTGATGTTTCCAAAACTCACGGTCCGGTGCTCTTTTTGGGCGTCTTCTTCTCGCCCTTCGAAGAGGATCCCTTGGACGACGAAGAAGCGGCGTGGGCGGCAGCTGCTCCGCTAGACTTGTACTCCTTCATCTCAGCGTCGTAGCGAGCCTTGTCCTCGGCGGCCTTCTCCTCGTAAGGCTGAAAACGAAAATAACCCCAATAATTAAAATACGAAAACTACCTTCTTGTCGGCGGAGGAGAGAGCCTTCCACTGTTCTCCGGCCCTCTTGGCAGTGTCGGCCACCGAGTCTCCGTCCTTCTTGATCTTGCTGCGGTTCTCGTTGAGCCAGGCGAAGTAGGCTGTCGTGGCCTTCTTCGGCGCATTCGGGTCCTTCTTCTGCTTGCCCTCGCCCCTCTTCTTGCGCTCCTTCTTTTCCTTAGGTTCCTTCGGCTCCTTCTCTTTCTGAAAATTCTACCGTTTTAAGCTAAAGTGAATCCTCTCTCACCTTCTCCTTCTTAACCTTCTTCTTGGGCTTCTCCTCATCCTCGTCCTCCTCTCCACTTCCGCTGCTTCCTCCTCCAGAAGCTCCTCCATCCGAGTCGTACTCCTCATCGGGCTCCGACGCACTGCCCTCCGACGAGTTCTCCTCCCTCTCCTTCCTCCTCTTGTCCAAATCGTCATCCAGATCGTAGTCGTCGTCCTCGCTGTCACTCTCACTCTCCGCCATCCGTTCCTTTCCTTCCGCCTTCACCGTCGCCTTGTAAGGGTCGATCTCGTCGTCACTGCCGGCGAAGCTGTCCTCGGCGTAGCGACGGTCGGCCTTCTTCGCATTGCGGATGCGCAGGTTCTTCGTGTCCACGTAGTCGTAGAGCTTGTTGTATTCGTCCTTCTCAACGCTGTTGAAGGTGTAAGTAGTGCCCTCCTTCATCTCTATTTCAAAGTCGAAGGAGCGAGTGGAACCGTCGGAACGGGCAAAGTGCACAGAGGATATCTGGAAAAAAAAAGGGTTAGAAGATGAAATAAGGGCGACCAATGAGCAAACTACGAAATACAAACCTCCTCGAAGCGGATGTACATGGGAGGCTTGTGTACGTAGAGAAATCCCTTCTCCAGAGGGTAGAGGAAACCGGAGGCCTGTCGGTAGGCACACTGAACAGCAGGGGTACCAGAATGACTGAAAATAAAAAATGTTACATAAAAAACAAATAATTACCCAACAAAGTTGCCGGGCACTGTGATTTTCATGTTGACGAGCACACGGAAGATCTTGGAGACGACCTCGAACAACGAGCCGCTCATCTCCTTGTCCAGCTTGCCGCCGTACTGCTCGGTCAGCTGTTTTTCGGTGAGGCCGAGCTCCAACTCGATCTCCTCCTCCTTGAGGAATTCCAACACGAGGTAGTGGTAACGGGTCTGACCCTGGCGGATCGGGGGATTCAGCGAAATCTTGAAACAAATTAATAAAGAGGAAAAGGATAAAAAGGTCCCACCACAAAGAAAACGTGACGTCCGTCCTTGTGAGGAACCAGGAACAGACGCATAATGGTCTTGACGGGAATCTTGTAGTCGTAGGTCTTTCCGTGGAGCGACAGGTGGTTGGGGAAGACTTTGATGTCGTAGCGACCACTGGAAAGAGGAGATTACGAGAGACAAAGAGAGATACTTACCGAGGAGTGGTGCAGAGGATCTGAGAGAGGGAAGCCACGGGCTGACCCGAGTCGGCTTCGATTCCAGCGAAGCGCATGACGGCCTGGCGGAACTCCTGAAAGTAAAAAGTGCTTATTTGGATGGGCCATTAACGCTTCCATCGGCAAACAGGTGAACACCGTGTCCACCGTCCTTGGCACGAAGCCAGGACATTCAGGAACCCCGACAATACGTTTGCGAATTCTATTGTTGACGCTTAGAAGTCGTTTTCATATGTCAACAGCAAAACCATGGAACGTCGTATTAGGAGCCATTAAACCAATGATTTCCCTGTTGTGTACTGTATCCTGAGAAAAAGCGTCGGCCGTGATATATTTCGTTTCAGGGCACTCAAAGACATCGATCGAGAGTATTCCCGACTTTCCCATCGAGACCATTAAATCCATCCTTCAAGCAACATGAAGGCATTCGTCCATACCTCGACCTTGTCGTCATCCTCATCATCGGGATTCGTAGGCATGTGGAAGCGCATCTCCATGAGAGACGTGGCGCAGTCGTCATTCTGATGAAACTCGAGAATAGCCTCGTTCTTGTTGGCGTGGCAGTTGGACACATTCGACAGTGGCACTTCGAACACGGGCCGAGAATCGCACGAGAATTCCAAGGACTTTCCTAAAATGCCAGTTTTCGGCCGAATTCAAAAGGTATTTACCATTGACGTCGCACTTTCCGTAGTTCCATCCCTTGAGAATGGGATCCAGCAGTTCCACGTCCTTCTGCCAGTGACGGGACGAGAAAGTCTTGATTTTGTCGAGGTCCTGTAGGGAAAATAAGAAAAATGAACATTTAGGGGCTTACATTCTCTTTGAATCCTCCGAAACGCCACTTGTCTCCGTCCTCCAGAGAGACGTTCATGCCTGGCTTGTTGCCAAGGCGCTGCCAGTTGATCTTTTTGATGTCTCCGCTGCCGATCGTAGTGACCTGAATAACACAGATATAAGAGAAGTGGATGGGCATAGTGGATGTTACTCAATCTACGACATAGTGACGAAAGTTCCAGAACTCAGCTGTTAACGTTTAGAAGAGCGGCTTCTAAACGTCAACAGCCGAATTCTGGAACCTCCTGACAGGACCAAAAAACGCAGAAGCCTCCCGGCCCAAAAGTGGGGTAGCCCATGGGTTTCCCCATCTTTCAAAATATAACGTAAGAGGATATACAAACCTTTCCGGTCTTCTCATTTTTGAAGATGATCTGCTGCTCGCCGAGCTTTATTCTGCCGCCGTTCTGGAAAATAAAAACTATACAAAAAGAATTTGAAAACACTCACCAAGACACCCATGTCCTCGACGAAGACGTCGCCGAACTCCAGGGCTGCGTCTGCCATGGCGTCTGAAAATGAATAAACTAGGTTGGCGCAGAGGACCAGAAAGAGAGGATTAAGCATTAAATCAATATTTGCGAAATTTCGGTTATTTCGACACCAAAAATCCTCCGAAACAGAGTGAAAGAGAGCCAGGAAAGGGGCAACCGCCCGTAGCGAGTGCAGGCAACAAGACTGGCTTTTGAGAGAATCCGGGAGGCTATAAACCGGACATACTAAGAAGCAATCAATAGTGGATCAATAGAGCAGGCAGTCACGAGTCTCCGAGAGGCAAACATCGATTTTGTACTGCCAAGGCAAGTTTTGGATCTCCAAATGCGTCCAAGTTATTTTTGCATGATTTATGAAATTTATACGAATACAACTTTGTAATCCAGCGTTACAAAAATTCGACTTAATATAAATACGGACGATCCAAAGAGAAAATGAGAGAGGAAAAAGAAACCGCCGTCCGTGGCGAGCGCAGGTGGGCAAAATGAGAAGAACTGGGACACTCTGGGAGGCTGGAGACCGGACAAACACAGGAAAATAAATGTTTCTGAATCAATAGTGGCCTCCATCCCCAACTATACAACCGTGGAATGTTCTAGACATCCAAATAATCATTCTGAACCGAAGCGTCGGAAAGTACCTGAACTACCGCAAAATGAGAAATTTGGCTACTTTCTTTAATTACACTTTAAAAACAGTGTAGTTTCTATTATTTACAGACATATAAATAAAAAATAAGGCTTTATTCAGCAGGCGACTCAAGGTCACGTGACGGCATGATACTTCGCCTTGTTCGATCTATTTGCTGTACCAAACTTTATATTTTTCTTAAATTAATTGCATAAATACTAACTAGAGTTGTAAACATATTTACAACAAATAATAAATTAAAATTATTGGCGCAAAATACTAACAAAAATTTAGAAAAGAAAAGTGCGGGAACTCCAGGCCTTCACGCACAATTGCGTACGAGGTTAATAATACACGCCGGGTTTACGGTATCTTGCCATTTGGCTGTGTTGTCAAAGCCATTGGTGTCAGAATGCGTCCATTTAAATACAAATTTGTGGAATCTGTCATATATCTTCAGATTCAAATTCTTTTGAAGGGTTTGTTGAAACTTTAAAGCGGGATTTTAAGCGTGAATCTATTGAATGGGATGCCATATGTGCACGTTTAACTTGGTCGCACCTTCGTGTTGAGTCCAGTCATCATCACCTTCTTCTGGATTTCCGGCATCCGGTCATCACCTGAACTAATCGATTTCCACCAAACAAAAACTTTGCCAGTGATGCTACGGACAACACGAGAAGTCAGAGTAGAGTTAACATCTGTTGTCGCTGAAAAAAGGGTGTTCGAATGGTTTGTGGCAGCATTTACCTCCAAAGATGGTACAGACTACTAGGAAAAGTAAGATATATCGCATTGTTTCCTAGTGAAGTAAGGGGCGATAGAGATCTAAAGAGGGAAGAAGAGTGAGAGGACATAGAGAGAGAGAGAGAGAGAGAGAGAGAGAGAGAGAGAGAGAGAGAGAGAGAGATAAACAGAGAGACAGACATGCACGTACACAAACACTCCACACACACACACACACACACACACACACACACACACACACACACACACACACACAAACACACACACAGAGAGAGAGAGAGAGAGAGAGACAGAGAGAGAGAGAGAGAGAGAGAGAGAGAGAGAGAGGGGAAAAATAGATCGAGTTTTACTATTTTCTTCCCTAATGGCCGTCAATTTTAAATAAAATTTCAAAGATGTCTCGCTTCGCACCATTCAGCTTCGCCCTTTCATGTTTAACATGAACTGTGCTATGACTATCATTCTTGCGTCGTTTGAGTGATTGCAATAAACCAGATCGTATGTATCTCCTATTTTTCAGAAACATAGATATTCTTTTCTTGTTTAGAATCGATGTGGCCGTCTGATAGAACAAAAGTCGCGTACACCGTATTCGTTGAGATGTTAATGTCCGAATTGGTCTTTGAGAGACCAACTCCTTTAAATATCCCCTCCCCACTCTCTTCCTATCGAAAGATGCAGCTCCTCTCCCTTCTCCTCGCCGTCTTCTGCCTCTTCTCTGGTAAAACCTCATGTCTCCCTCTGCAGAAGTCTCTTTTCAGTCGCAGAAGCCAAGGCCCGAGCTGCCCGAGCTCCCACCCCCCATTTGGAGTCCAGGAGGTATATTCTAGTGGACATGGTTAAC
>OZ059904.1:11285358-11316846 GCA_964057215.1 Oscheius myriophilus
GAAAACGCAGTTTTTTGAAGCTGCGGGATCAACTAAATAACAATCAAAACAAAGCACGAAATTTGCAACGGAAAGTAAAGCAGTTGGAAATGGAAAGGATCGCGTGGGCCATTGTCGCTGTTGTGTCACTGGAAATCGGAACAGCAGGGCTGGTGGCAACTCAGATTGCGCTTGACGTGAGATTTCTTCTCAAGTATATTTTAGATTTTCTTTTAGCAAGCAAATAATGCCGTTCGAATAACCAGAAACAACTATATTCTTGTGGAAAGGAGGATTGAAGGTTTGGAAGGTAAAATCCGGATTCTTTTTAGCCCTATCTCTCTACCTATTTCTCTCTCACTCACTCACTCTCTATTTGTCTCTATTTTTGTGGCTCTGTGTATCGGTTTCACATTCCCTCCAAATATCGTCTTTAGCTGAACAACGGAACTATGAAAATGAAATATATAGACTTGAAAACAAATTGGAGAAGTGCCAACAAGAACTCGCAGCATTAGATCAAATTTACAACAGGTTAGAAATCTTTCTTGATTTTCCAACGCTTTCAGAGTCAAAAACGCCCAGGAAGAATCACATCATTATGTGCAATACTTGACTTCGCTCGCACAATCCCTGGCGGAGGTGAAAAAAAAATTTTAAACCAAATTTTAAAAAAGTCTAGGTGAATATTCATATAGAAAGTGTGCAGAACAAACTGGAGAATATCGTAGAAATCCATGACGCTGGATTTGATGCCAGGTTGGTTTTTACTTTTTAAACTTACGAACGATTCGGCATAATAAGTTTTTATCGCAATTCAAAACTTTAGTTCGCAAAAAAGTGGCCTTGAGCGGTCCTACGACGAATTAGACGATGCATGGACCACCGCAACTGGGACGGTGGCTGTCCACGTAAATTTATTTAGTATTTACAAAAATAATTTGTCTTAGATAACCTTAAAGCTGAAGGCTGAACAGGACTTCTCTGCGATCCTGAGAGGAACTGATTTTTTGAAAGAAATTTGAATTCTCCCGCCGGTATCTCCCTGATGATCCGGTTCAAATAAATGAAAAGAAAGAGTAGATCCGCAGAAGAGTTTATTCCCATTTTGGGTACCGGAGACAACGAATTCATATTCGGGATGATAATAGCCGAAATGGCAATATGTGCTATGTGAGAGATCAACTTGCGTGAGGGCGGGACAATTCGTCGGAATGATTTTGGCTAGTAGTAGTAGGGTCAATTGTGATATGTACAAGTAACCGAGAGACAGGAGAGGGAGATCGTACACATTACGAGAGGTACATTATTTGACAAACTTAGAGGGCAACTGGCAGAATTCACAGATGTCTACATCGACTCCAGGACGTCGAATTCCTCGTCCCTGATTTCGCTGACGAAAAAGTTCCTGGCGATGGAGAACTTGTCCAGAAGGGCCACTAATTTCTCCTGAGAGTGAAGGCGGAGCGTCGCCTGGGCCAGAAGATGGGCGCCTGCCAGCATTTCGTCTCGAGACCAGCCGATCATTCCCCTGAAAACGTTTAATGAACCATTAAATGCCGGCAGTTTCCCAAAACCACAAATTTGAAAGGATTTTCAGTCATATCCTAGAAAAATAAAAACTTGCATCATTTTGTTGATGTCGACATCGGTTTCAGTCAGGCGAGCGGTCATGTAGAGGGAAATGGCGGCGACTTGTGAGGGGAGGACGGCGATCATGGCGTAGTCGATGAGAGCGATCTCGCAGAAGTACTTGGCCCTGACGTACTTGCTACCGGTGAATCCCAGCTCCTTCGAAAGCCAACGGAGGAAAGTGATGGAGTGGGGCCGAGACAGATATATACTGAAAACAACATTAATAATAACGAATGGGGAGTTAAGTTTTCTGCGCATCTGGTGTTTATTGACCGCACCCTCGTTGGATTTACATAATCGCACAGATTTTTGCAAGTGGCGAACAGCAGTGAAGCGCCCGGCAATATGGAATTCCGGATGCGATAATACCTGGACAAGTGGTGCATGCGGGACCTTGCTTTTAGGAGGCTGATTTGTATAAGGACATTGTAAAAATTGGGTTCTTTGTTTTTGATGTGTTCCTTCTTTTTGGAGGCTTTACTTTTTGAGCCTCCTCCGCGCGGTGTCTAGGTATGGCTGCGATCAGTAATGACAGCGGGGTTCTCAAATGGCGGGCCGACCTGGGCCAAGAGGTTTTTTGGGACGGCCCGGTTGGCCCGGGTATAAGATATTAAATTTTGCATAAATCGGAGCAACAAATTTTTTAAACTGCTTAAATAACTTGGTAGTGTTTGTTACTAACATATAAGTCAATATTAGTCGTACAAAAAAGAATGTCACCGGTTCGGCCCGGCCCGTGAGAAACCCCAATGCCAGTTTAAAAAATAAATAGAAAAAGACTTACTCGCAGGCTTGAAGGATCTTAATTTCCATCTTTATGATGTGGCGCTTTCTGTAGGTATAGTCCGTTATAAATTCACAGTCGCTTATGTCCGGAACGTCCGTGTCCTCAAACTTGCTAGCAACCATCCTAAAATTTACATTTAGAAATATTCACAGAATATAGGAGAATCAAATGGACGCACATGGCGGCGACTCCAACGAGCTGAAGCTCGCTCTTCGGGATATTCAGACGATCGATGGCACAGTCGATCAGGTAAACGGTGAGATGAAGGGTCTCCGGGGAGAGATGGAACCGTCCGTGAACCTGAACCCAACATACAAGACTAGGAAAAGAAAAATAGTCGCACCTGGACGAGCCAGTCGATGAGAATTCCCCTCATCCTGGTCGTGACGACCTTTCCTGCCATAATGTCGTTCTTGTGGACAAAGTCGGCCTCCTTGGACAGCAAGTAGGCGTGGACGTCATCGGCAAAGTCGACGGCGGACAATTTGGGCTCGATTTTCTTCTCTTCGGGGACAACGACGGGATTGGTGGCAGCAGCCTTCAAGAGTGCCTGCAGCATCTGCACGGCGTCCTGGGCGGCGGCGGGCGCGGGTTTCGGTGCCTCTGCCTATAATGCAAGAAGCATTTTAAAACAGTCAAGCTGGGATACCTTGGGGGCAACGGCTTGAATGTTCAACGAAAGATCGGCGAAGGCACGCCTCGCCGGCATCAGAATGTCTTTCGCGGCGTCCCTAGGGGGCACGCCCTGGTTCTCCTGTGACTCGGGGCGACCGTTCTGAATGTTCATCTTCGAACTCTGAAATTGGTGTGCTAAAATAGTTGAATAAACAAAGATATT
This sequence comes from Oscheius myriophilus, assembly GCA_964057215.1. Lineage (NCBI taxonomy): Eukaryota > Metazoa > Nematoda > Chromadorea > Rhabditida > Rhabditidae > Oscheius > Oscheius myriophilus. The sequence continues at coordinate 11,288,598 of OZ059904.1, forward strand.
CATGTTGAGAAAAGGTAACGAGACGAATAACGACAAAAGGAAAAAAAACCTATCCTCTTTTCGACAAAAAGTGGGATTTTCTGATCGCAATACGCAGTTAATCCACATGAAACACTTCTAACACCACAGTAAATTTAAAATCACAATAAGACCAACAAGCCCCAAACCCGTACATTCGTTATGCAAAAATTTTCTCATATGCATCGATTTGGTGTGGTTCTTACCGGCTCAAATGGTTGGGAGCAATTTTCTCTGCTGTCTTCGTGAAAATACTATCGTTTAGCAACATCAAAGCACTAATTAGCGTTTCAAGATAACATGTCCCGAAGGAGTCGCTTGCGCGCGCAAATTCTGCCTCGAGTTCGAAAGACGAAAAATTCCTGCTACTGATAAAGTAACGCATAAGATCGATAAATATTTGACAGAATCTACACATAAGAAACGAAAATAGTCGAAAAATAAGGGAATCAAACGCCTTGGAATTCAAAATTTTTACACATATCCATGCTCCATGGATAAATACAGTAATCTAAAGCCTTTAAAAATTGGGAACATTCATGAACTGATCAGTTCAGCATTTGCGTCGAAAGAATAATGTTCATTGACAAATTCCATGAAAGAGGGGATACGCATTAATTCAAGACTGGCTATTAAAACATGTTTATCAATTACAACTCGTTTTATTGGTTGTATCTAAACCTTAAATTACTCTTTCTTCTAAAGTTCGCATGCGAGGGTTTTCTTGGGTTTGCCCTGTTCGTCGTACATCACCATACTGACGCTGGTCGCCTTCCTGTCCAGAACAACCCTTCTTTCATTTGCCAAATCCAGCACGTACATAACCTCCCTCGACTCGTCCGTCTTCTTCGTAACCGTCACTTTTCCTCCATCGGCCAAGGTGTAGATGGCCCTCGTTCGCCCGGCTTCAGAGCAGGCAACGGGGGGTACTTGGGAGTCATAGAGGCCTCCTTCTTGCTTAGAAGCTCCTCGATCACCGGCTTGTAGGAGGCCTTCTTGGGATAATGGGCGGGAGAGGAGCGTTCTTTGGGAGATGATCAGGAGATCGTCTTTTGGGGGTAGGACTGGACGAATGGAGTGAAAAGAGTTGGAGGTTACTTACATGATTCACGGAACCCTCCGTGGCGTATGACTAGGTGCTTATCGTCATCAGTTTTCGATTGGATCACGGAATTCATAACTTAGATTCATGTGATGATTGTCTAAGGAGCTTTTTGTTTTGTAATTTATCAGTATCAACACCTTCATTTTCTAAATCATCGGCTGACGCCCCGTCTGTCGGAAACAAAAGATGTCAATTAAAATGATAATCTCCGAAAAGTCGGTGAATGGACATGGGAACATTTCTTCCGTATAAATCCGCCACCCCCACTTTCGAATCAACCAAGAATGAAATTCCTCGCTCTGTTCTTCGCCCTCTTCCTCGTGTTCTCGGCTGCTCATGCCATCAACTCCCCTGAACCCAAGGGGCACCGTCAAGGTAAACAATTGTTTGTAAAATTCTGTAGAAATGAGCATTAGGCCTGAGGAAGCACTACCGCCATCAGCCAAAGCTGCAGAGACTTCTTAGAACCCACCATCAGTTGAGGGAGGCCAGGAGGAAGATCATCATCATCCCATAGATCAATTGGAAATGAACCATCACACTGATTTGTTATTTGATAATTTTGTTTTGCCCGTCTCTCTTAATATAAACGGACCTTTCCCCCAAGTACTCAATTAAAACACGAATGAGGCTGGCAACGTTCATTGAGTAATCGGTTAGAGAACAAGTGATCCACCAAGTTATAATACAATTGTAGCGTTTAAAACTAATCAGACTTATCCAGGAACGGCCAAAACGCGTATTCAATGACGTCGAGCAGGGTTCCGCGTGTGGCCACCACCTCCTCCATGCTGCTCTTCACGTCGGCCATGTGCTTCTCAGTCTCGACGCGCTTGTTGGCGGGCACCCTGTAGCCGACGATAATCTGCTCTAGAACAACACGGTTAGGCACATCAACCAGGGATTTGACTAACCGGATTTCTTGTCCAAATCCAGGGTGAAGGACTTCAGGCGGCCATCGTAGGTGGTGTCGATGGTGAAGGGGTCACGCCGGAATCCGCGGACAGGACATGCTATCTGAAGAGAGAAGGGTTTGATAGAAAGTTATCAATAACCTCGGCGACGGGGAGCTGTTCGCAGATCGTGCCGTCGTCCCTCCAACTGTCCAGGATATCGCGAGCGTTCCACTCTTCCCTCGGTTTACCTGAAATGCCGTTCGTATTACAATCATACCTTACCAACCCCCGCCCCCCCCCCCCCCCGGAATCAAATCTAAACAATTTAGGATGATATTCACACCACACCGACAAGTGAGCAGCAACCATGGCAACGGGCCGGCCCGCTGACAAAATTTTCACGGCCCGGCCCGACCAAAAATTTATGCCTTATGTCAATGTAAAAATCAAAAAAAAAACAACAAAAAAAATTTTTCGGGCCGGCCCGTTCCCAATTTTTTCTCGGCCCGGCCCGCGATTTTGCCATGGTTGGTGAGCAGTACAAATTTGATGGAACTAGATAAATCTCATGAAAAATCGATATTGTTATGCTAACTACTCTCAAAAGCGGCCACAATTTCAAAGGTGTTGAAAGAGTTGTACATTATACAACATGAAACCAGTTTCATTTTACTCTAAATTAACGCTTAATCGTCATAGTAAGGGCTGGCAAAGCCGCCGGGCCGCACCGAACATTTGCCTTAAATCGGCCCCGACCGGGCCGGCCCGCTCCCTAAAAATCGGGCCCAGCAGTCACATTTACCAGCCCTACACATAGTTGAGCCCCATGTTAATTAGGCAATCAACAGCTTTCTTTTGAAAATATTCTATAATTTCCACAGCGTTTGGCAAACATCGTAACATCAATTATTCCATTATGAGTTTTGGCAATTTCTCCAATCAGGAAAAGGAATGATCCAACGTCAAATTTCTCATTTGCCGTAGAGTAACAGTTCAAACTGACTTCGCCATTTGTCGTCTCCCTCGGCCGGTTCCTTCGCGACGGCGGCCTCCCTGGCCTTTAGCAAAGCGACCCTGTTCTCCAACATCTTCAGCTTGGCCATCCGCTTGTCATCTTCGGAGGCAATCGGCCGCTGAAAACGAAATTATTGAACACAAACACTAGAACAAGCCTTGGGTTTAGTGTGTCGGTTGAAGATATGCTCGGCCAACGCACTCATCTGAACGAGAATACAAAATAAAACATGATGCAAGTGGTCAGGAGATAATGAACGCATGAACGAAATAAAGAAGGAGACGTACATCATTTTAAAATGTTTATTAACTGAACAAAAATATATTAAAAGTAGCGTGAAACTCGAAAAACGATCACCAGGCATGGAGCTTCCACAATGCCGAAGCTGGCAGCTTCACCAGAATTCCCGAAATTAAACATTAATTGAAGAGGAAAGGCGAGACGAGAATGACAATGTCATGTGAAAAGGAAAACAACAAGAAATTCACTATTGTTTAAACAAATTGAATGCTTTATAGCTCACGGCGGGACCAGTGGTATAAGCCGCGGAAGTGAGCGTGGACCTGGCACTTGTCCAAGAAATCCGTACTGACTACGGTAATTCATTCAAAATACACTGAAAATTCAAAAAACGAACTCACGATTGAGCGTACACCTAAGCGTACACCTTACCGGGAGGTCCGCGGGTTTTTTGAATTTCAGTGTTTTTTCAAAGGGATTACCGTAACCAGTACGGATTTCTTGGACGAGTGCCAGGTCCGCCATCACTTCCGCGAGATCCCACCGTGAGCTTTTTTTTTTGTAAACTAAAACAATTACAAAATACAAAAAAGAGAAGCGGGAAGCCGGGAAAAGAGAAAAATTTCAAGTCAGCAATTTTCTTACGTGTGACGCCGACAAAATTTGACCAGTACTGTAAGCGCCGCGTCAGGACCCATTGCACACGTCACACGACCAAAATCCGCAGCAGGGCCACCCCCGACGGTCAAAATCCGCAGCAGGGCAACTCCAGCCAACCAAAATCCGCAGCAGGGCCACTCCAGACGACCAAAATCCGCAGCAGGGCCACTCCAGACGACCAAAATCCGCAGCAGGGCCACTCCAGACGACCAAAATTTCTCTGGTGGGCCACTCCAGACGACCAAAATCCGCAGCAGGGCCACTCCAGACGACCAAAATTCTGAGCAGGGCCACTCCAGACGACCAAAATCCTGAGCAGGGCCACTCCAGACGACCAAAATCCGCAGCAGGGCCACTCCAGACGACCAAAATTTCTCTGGTGGGCCACTCCAGACGACCAAAATCCTGAGCAGGGCCACTCCAGACGACCAAAATCCGCAGCAGGGCCACTCCAGACGATCAAAAATTCTCTGGTGGGCCACTCCAGACGACCAAAATCCGCAGCAGGGCCACTCCAGACGATCAAAAATTCTCTGGTGGGCCACTCCAGACGACCAAAATCCTGAGCAGGGCCACTCCAGACGATCAAAAATTCTCTGGTGGGCCACTCCAGACGACCAAAATCCGCAGCACCAAAATCAGCAGCAAGGCCACTCCAGACGACCAAAATGTCTCTGGTGGGCCACTGCAGACGACCAAAATCCTGAGCAGGGCCACTCCAGACGACCAAAATCCTGAGCAGGGCCACTCCAGACGACCAAAATCCTGAGCAGGGCCACTCCAGACGATTAAAAATTCTCTGGTGGGCCACTCCAGACGACCAAAATCCGCAGCAGGGCCACTCCAGACGACCAAAATCCTGAGCAGGGCCACTCCAGACGATCAAAAATTCTCTGGTGGGCCACTCCAGACGACCAAAATCCGCAGCAGGGCCACTCCAGACGACCAAAATTTCTCTGGTGGGCCACTCCAGACGACCAAAATCTTGAGCAGGGCCACTCCAGACGACCAAAATCCTGAGCAGGGCCACTCCAGACGACCAAAATCCGCAGCAGGGCCACTCCAGACGACCAAAATCCGCAGCAGGGCCACTCCAGACGACCAAAATCCGCAACAGGGCCACTCCAGACGACCAAAATCAGCAGCAAGGCCACTCCAGACGACCAAAATCTTGAGCAGGGCCACTCCAGACGACCAAAATCCTGAGCAGGGCCACTCCAGACGACCAAAATTTCTCTGGTGGGCCACTCCAGACGACCAAAATCTTGAGCAGGGCCACTCCAGACGACCAAAATCCTGAGCAGGGCCACTCCAGACGACCAAAATCCGCAGCAGGGCCACTCCAGACGACCAAAATCCGCAGCAGGGCCACTCCAGACGACCAAAATCCGCAACAGGGCCACTCCAGACGACCAAAATCAGCAGCAAGGCCACTCCAGACGACCAAAATGTCTCTGGTGGGCCACTGCAGACGACCAAAATCCTGAGCAGGGCCACTCCAGACGACCAAAAATTCACTGGTGGGCCACTCCAGACGACCAAAATCCGCAGCAGGGCCACTCCAGACGACCAAAATCCTGAGCAGGGCCACTCCAGACGATCAAAAATTCTCTGGTGGGCCACTCCAGACGACCAAAATCCGCAGCAGGGCCACTCCAGACGACCAAAATCCTGAGCAGGGCCACTCCAGACGATCAAAAATTCTCTGGTGGGCCACTCCAGACGACCAAAATCCGCAGCAGGGCCACTCCAGATGACCAAAATTTCTCTGGTGGGCCACTCCAGACGAGCAAAATCCTGAGCAGGGCCACTCCTGACGACCAAAATCCTGAGCAGGGCCACTCCAGACGATCAAAAATTCTCTGGTGGGCCACTCCAGACGACCAAAATCCGCAGCAGGGCCACTCCAGACGACCAAAATCCTGAGCAGGGTCACTCCAGACGATCAAAAATTCTCTGGTGGGCCACTCCAGACGACCAAAATCAGCAGCAAGGCCACTCCAGACGACCAAAATCTTGAGCAGGGCCACTCCAGACGACCAAAATCCTGAGCAGGGCCACTCCAGACGACCAAAATCCGCAGCAGGGCCACTCCAGACGACCAAAATCCTGAGCAGGGCCACTCCAGACGATCAAAAATTCTCTGGTGGGCCACTCCAGACGACCAAAATCCGCAGCAGGGCCACTCCAGACGATCAAAAATTCTCTGGTGGGCCACTCCAGACGACCAAAATCTTGAGCAGGGCCACTCCAGACGACCAAAATCCTGAGCAGGGCCACTCCAGACGACCAAAATTTCTCTGGTGGGCCACTCCAGACGACCAAAATCTTGAGCAGGGCCACTCCAGACGACCAAAATCCTGAGCAGGGCCACTCCAGACGACCAAGATCCGCAGCAGGGCCACTCCAGACGACCAAAATCCGCAGCAGGGCCACTCCAGACGACCAAAATCCGCAACAGGGCCACTCCAGACGTACAAAATCAGCAGCAAGGCCACTCCAGACGACCAAAATGTCTCTGGTGGGCCACTGCAGACGACCAAAATCCTGAGCAGGGCCACTCCAGACGACCAAAATCCTGAGCAGGGCCACTCCAGACGACCAAAATCCTGAGCAGGGCCACTCCAGACGATCAAAAATTCTCTGGTGGGCCACTCCAGACGACCAAAATCCGCCGCAGGGCCACTCCAGACGACCAAAATCCTGAGCAGGGCCACTCCAGACGATCAAAAATTCTCTGGTGGGCCACTCCAGACGACCAAAATCCGCAGCAGGGCCACTCCAGACGACCAAAATCCTGAGCAGGGCCACTCCAGACGATCAAAAATTCTCTGGTGGGCCACTCCAGACGACCAAAATCCGCAGCAGGGCCACTCCAGATGACCAAAATTTCTCTGGTGGGCCACTCCAGACGACCAAAATCCTGAGCAGGGCCACTCCAGACGACCAAAATCCTGAGCAGGGCCACTCCAGACGATCAAAAATTCTCTGGTGGGCCACTCCAGACGACCAAAATCCGCAGCAGGGCCACTCCAGACGACCAAAATCCTGAGCAGGGTCACTCCAGACGATCAAAAATTCTCTGGTGGGCCACTCCAGACGACCAAAATCCGCAGCAGGGCCACTCCAGACGACCAAAATCCTGAGCAGGGCCACTCTAGACGATCAAAAATTCTCTGGTGGGCCACTCCAGACGACCAAAATCCTGAGCAGGGCCACTCCAGACGACCAAAATCCTGAGCAGGGCCACTCCAGACGATCAAAAATTCTCTGGTGGGCCACTCCAGACGACCAAAATCCGCAGCAGGGCCACTCCAGACGACCAAAATCCTGAGCAGGGTCACTCCAGACGATCAAAAATTCTCTGGTGGGCCACTCCAGACGACCAAAATCCGCAGCAGGGCCACTCCAGACGACCAAAATCCTGAGCAGGGCCACTCTAGACGATCAAAAATTCTCTGGTGGGCCACTCCAGACGACCAAAATCCGCAGCAGGGCCACTCCAGACGACCAAAATCCTGAGCAGGGTCACTCCAGACGATCAAAAATTCTCTGGTGGGCCACTCCAGACGACCAAAATCCGCAGCAGGGCCACTCCAGACGACCAAAATCCTGAGCAGGGCCACTCCAGACGATCAAAAATTCTCTGGTGGGCCACTCCAGACGACCAAAATCCGCCGCAGGGCCACTCCAGACGACCAAAATCCTGAGCAGGGCCACTCCAGACGATCAAAAATTCTCTGGTGGGCCACTCCAGACGACCAAAATCCGCAGCAGGGCCACTCCAGACGACCAAAATCCTGAGCAGGGCCACTCCAGACGATCAAAAATTCTCTGGTGGGCCACTCCAGACGACCAAAATCCGCAGCAGGGCCACTCCAGATGACCAAAATTTCTCTGGTGGGCCACTCCAGACGACCAAAATCCTGAGCAGGGCCACTCCAGACGACCAAAATCCTGAGCAGGGCCACTCCAGACGATCAAAAATTCTCTGGTGGGCCACTCCAGACGACCAAAATCCGCAGCAGGGCCACTCCAGACGACCAAAATCCTGAGCAGGGTCACTCCAGACGATCAAAAATTCTCTGGTGGGCCACTCCAGACGACCAAAATCCGCAGCAGGGCCACTCCAGACGACCAAAATCCTGAGCAGGGCCACTCTAGACGATCAAAAATTCTCTGGTGGGCCACTCCAGACGACCAAAATCCTGAGCAGGGCCACTCCAGACGACCAAAATCCTGAGCAGGGCCACTCCAGACGATCAAAAATTCTCTGGTGGGCCACTCCAGACGACCAAAATCCGCAGCAGGGCCACTCCAGACGACCAAAATCCTGAGCAGGGTCACTCCAGACGATCAAAAATTCTCTGGTGGGCCACTCCAGACGACCAAAATCCGCAGCAGGGCCACTCCAGACGACCAAAATCCTGAGCAGGGCCACTCTAGACGATCAAAAATTCTCTGGTGGGCCACTCCAGACGACCAAAATCCGCAGCAGGGCCACTCCAGACGACCAAAATCCTGAGCAGGGTCACTCCAGACGATCAAAAATTCTCTGGTGGGCCACTCCAGACGACCAAAATCCGCAGCAGGGCCACTCCAGACGACCAAAATCCTGAGCAGGGCCACTCTAGACGATCAAAAATTCTCTGGTGGGCCACTCCAGACGACCAAAATCCGCAGCAGGGCCACTCCAGACGACCAAAATTTCTCTGGTGGGCCACTCCAGACGACCAAAATCCTGAGCAGGGCCACTCCAGACGACCAAAATCCGCAGCAGGGCCACTCCAGACGACCAAAATTTCTCTGGTGGGCCACTCCAGACGACCAAAATCCTGAGCAGGGCCACTCCAGACGACCAAAATCCGCAGCAGGGCCACTCCAGACGACCAAAATTTCTCTGGTGGGCCACTCCAGACGACCAAAATCTTGAGCAGGGCCACTCCAGACGACCAAAATCCTGAGCAGGGCCACTCCAGACGACCAAAATCCGCAGCAGGGCCACTCCAGACGACCAAAATTTCTCTGGTGGGCCACTCCAGACGACCAAAATCCTGAGCAGGGCCACTCCAGACGACCAAAATCCGCAGCAGGGCCACTCCAGACGACCAAAATTTCTCTGGTGGGCCACTCCAGACGACCAAAATCCTGAGCAGGGCCACTCCAGACGACCAAAATCCGCAGCAGGGCCACTCCAGACGACCAAAATTTCTCTGGTGGGCCACTCCAGACGACCAAAATCTTGAGCAGGGCCACTCCAGACGACCAAAATCCGCAGCAGGGCCACTCCAGACGACCAAAATCCGCAGCAGGGCCACTCCAGACGACCAAAATCCTGAGCAGGGCCACTCCAGACGACCAAAATTTCTCTGGTGGGCCACTCCAGACGACCAAAATCCGCAGCAGGGCCACTCCAGACGATCAAAAATTCTCTGGTGGGCCACTCCAGACGACCAAAATCTTGAGCAGGGCCACTCCAGACGACCAAAATCCTGAGCAGGGCCACTCCAGACGACCAAAATTTCTCGGGTGGGCCACTCCAGACGACCAAAATCTTGATCAGGGCCACTCCAGACGACCAAAATCCTGAGCAGGGCCACTCCAGACGACCAAAATCCGCAGCAGGGCCACTCCAGACGACCAAAATCCGCAGCAGGGCCACTCCAGACGACCAAAATCCGCAACAGGGCCACTCCAGACGACCAAAATCAGCAGCAAGGCCACTCCAGACGACCAAAATCCTGAGCAGGGCCACTCCAGACGATCAAAAATTCGCTCGTGGGCCACTCCAGACGACCAAAATCCGCAGCAGGGCCACTCCAGACGACCAAAATCCTGAGCAGGGTCACTCCAGACGATCAAAAATTCTCTGGTGGGCCACTCCAGACGACCAAAATCCGCAGCAGGGCCACTCCAGACGACCAAAATTTCTCTGGTGGGCCACTCCAGACGACCAAAATCCTGAGCAGGGCCACTCCAGACGACCAAAATCCGCAGCAGGGCCACTCCAGACGATCAAAAATTCTCTGGTGGGCCACTCCAGACGACCAAAATCCGCAGCAGGGCCACTCCAGACGACCAAAATTTCTCTGGTGGGCCACTCCAGACGACCAAAATCTTGAGCAGGGCCACTCCAGACGACCAAAATCCTGAGCAGGGCCACTCCAGACGACCAAAATCCGCAGCAGGGCCACTCCAGACGACCAAAATTTCTCTGGTGGGCCACTCCAGACGACCAAAATCCTGAGCAGGGCCACTCCAGACGACCAAAATCCGCAGCAGGGCCACTCCAGACGACCAAAATTTCTCTGGTGGGCCACTCCAGACGACCAAAATCCTGAGCAGGGCCACTCCAGACGACCAAAATCCGCAGCAGGGCCACTCCAGACGACCAAAATTTCTCTGGTGGGCCACTCCAGACGACCAAAATCTTGAGCAGGGCCACTCCAGACGACCAAAATCCGCAGCAGGGCCACTCCAGACGACCAAAATCCGCAGCAGGGCCACTCCAGACGACCAAAATCCTGAGCAGGGCCACTCCAGACGACCAAAATTTCTCTGGTGGGCCACTCCAGACGACCAAAATCCGCAGCAGGGCCACTCCAGACGATCAAAAATTCTCTGGTGGGCCACTCCAGACGACCAAAATCTTGAGCAGGGCCACTCCAGACGACCAAAATCCTGAGCAGGGCCACTCCAGACGACCAAAATTTCTCGGGTGGGCCACTCCAGACGACCAAAATCTTGATCAGGGCCACTCCAGACGACCAAAATCCTGAGCAGGGCCACTCTAGGCGACCAAAATCCGCAGCAGGGCCACTCCAGACGACCAAAATCCGCAGCAGGGCCACTCCAGACGACCAAAATCCGCAGCAGGGCCACTCCAGACGACCAAAATTTCTCTGGTGGGCCACTCCAGACGACCAAAATCCGCAGCAGGGCCACTCCAGACGACCAAAATTCTGAGCAGGGCCACTCCAGACGACCAAAATCCTGAGCAGGGCCACTCCAGACGACCAAAATCCGCAGCAGGGCCACTCCAGACGACCAAAATTTCTCTGGTGGGCCACTCCAGACGACCAAAATCCTGAGCAGGGCCACTCCAGACGACCAAAATCCGCAGCAGGGCCACTCCAGACGATCAAAAATTCTCTGGTGGGCCACTCCAGACGACCAAAATCCGCAGCAGGGCCACTCCAGACGATCAAAAATTCTCTGGTGGGCCACTCCAGACGACCAAAATCCTGAGCAGGGCCACTCCAGACGATCAAAAATTCTCTGGTGGGCCACTCCAGACGACCAAAATCCGCAGCACCAAAATCAGCAGCAAGGCCACTCCAGACGACCAAAATGTCTCTGGTGGGCCACTGCAGACGACCAAAATCCTGAGCAGGGCCACTCCAGACGACCAAAATCCTGAGCAGGGCCACTCCAGACGACCAAAATCCTGAGCAGGGCCACTCCAGACGATTAAAAATTCTCTGGTGGGCCACTCCAGACGACCAAAATCCGCAGCAGGGCCACTCCAGACGACCAAAATCCTGAGCAGGGCCACTCCAGACGATCAAAAATTCTCTGGTGGGCCACTCCAGACGACCAAAATCCGCAGCAGGGCCACTCCAGACGACCAAAATTTCTCTGGTGGGCCACTCCAGACGACCAAAATCTTGAGCAGGGCCACTCCAGACGACCAAAATCCTGAGCAGGGCCACTCCAGACGACCAAAATCCGCAGCAGGGCCACTCCAGACGACCAAAATCCGCAGCAGGGCCACTCCAGACGACCAAAATCCGCAACAGGGCCACTCCAGACGACCAAAATCAGCAGCAAGGCCACTCCAGACGACCAAAATCTTGAGCAGGGCCACTCCAGACGACCAAAATCCTGAGCAGGGCCACTCCAGACGACCAAAATTTCTCTGGTGGGCCACTCCAGACGACCAAAATCTTGAGCAGGGCCACTCCAGACGACCAAAATCCTGAGCAGGGCCACTCCAGACGACCAAAATCCGCAGCAGGGCCACTCCAGACGACCAAAATCCGCAGCAGGGCCACTCCAGACGACCAAAATCCGCAACAGGGCCACTCCAGACGACCAAAATCAGCAGCAAGGCCACTCCAGACGACCAAAATGTCTCTGGTGGGCCACTGCAGACGACCAAAATCCTGAGCAGGGCCACTCCAGACGACCAAAAATTCACTGGTGGGCCACTCCAGACGACCAAAATCCGCAGCAGGGCCACTCCAGACGACCAAAATCCTGAGCAGGGCCACTCCAGACGATCAAAAATTCTCTGGTGGGCCACTCCAGACGACCAAAATCCGCAGCAGGGCCACTCCAGACGACCAAAATCCTGAGCAGGGCCACTCCAGACGATCAAAAATTCTCTGGTGGGCCACTCCAGACGACCAAAATCCGCAGCAGGGCCACTCCAGATGACCAAAATTTCTCTGGTGGGCCACTCCAGACGAGCAAAATCCTGAGCAGGGCCACTCCTGACGACCAAAATCCTGAGCAGGGCCACTCCAGACGATCAAAAATTCTCTGGTGGGCCACTCCAGACGACCAAAATCCGCAGCAGGGCCACTCCAGACGACCAAAATCCTGAGCAGGGTCACTCCAGACGATCAAAAATTCTCTGGTGGGCCACTCCAGACGACCAAAATCAGCAGCAAGGCCACTCCAGACGACCAAAATCTTGAGCAGGGCCACTCCAGACGACCAAAATCCTGAGCAGGGCCACTCCAGACGACCAAAATCCGCAGCAGGGCCACTCCAGACGACCAAAATCCTGAGCAGGGCCACTCCAGACGATCAAAAATTCTCTGGTGGGCCACTCCAGACGACCAAAATCCGCAGCAGGGCCACTCCAGACGATCAAAAATTCTCTGGTGGGCCACTCCAGACGACCAAAATCTTGAGCAGGGCCACTCCAGACGACCAAAATCCTGAGCAGGGCCACTCCAGACGACCAAAATTTCTCTGGTGGGCCACTCCAGACGACCAAAATCTTGAGCAGGGCCACTCCAGACGACCAAAATCCTGAGCAGGGCCACTCCAGACGACCAAGATCCGCAGCAGGGCCACTCCAGACGACCAAAATCCGCAGCAGGGCCACTCCAGACGACCAAAATCCGCAACAGGGCCACTCCAGACGTACAAAATCAGCAGCAAGGCCACTCCAGACGACCAAAATGTCTCTGGTGGGCCACTGCAGACGACCAAAATCCTGAGCAGGGCCACTCCAGACGACCAAAATCCTGAGCAGGGCCACTCCAGACGACCAAAATCCTGAGCAGGGCCACTCCAGACGATCAAAAATTCTCTGGTGGGCCACTCCAGACGACCAAAATCCGCCGCAGGGCCACTCCAGACGACCAAAATCCTGAGCAGGGCCACTCCAGACGATCAAAAATTCTCTGGTGGGCCACTCCAGACGACCAAAATCCGCAGCAGGGCCACTCCAGACGACCAAAATCCTGAGCAGGGCCACTCCAGACGATCAAAAATTCTCTGGTGGGCCACTCCAGACGACCAAAATCCGCAGCAGGGCCACTCCAGATGACCAAAATTTCTCTGGTGGGCCACTCCAGACGACCAAAATCCTGAGCAGGGCCACTCCAGACGACCAAAATCCTGAGCAGGGCCACTCCAGACGATCAAAAATTCTCTGGTGGGCCACTCCAGACGACCAAAATCCGCAGCAGGGCCACTCCAGACGACCAAAATCCTGAGCAGGGTCACTCCAGACGATCAAAAATTCTCTGGTGGGCCACTCCAGACGACCAAAATCCGCAGCAGGGCCACTCCAGACGACCAAAATCCTGAGCAGGGCCACTCTAGACGATCAAAAATTCTCTGGTGGGCCACTCCAGACGACCAAAATCCTGAGCAGGGCCACTCCAGACGACCAAAATCCTGAGCAGGGCCACTCCAGACGATCAAAAATTCTCTGGTGGGCCACTCCAGACGACCAAAATCCGCAGCAGGGCCACTCCAGACGACCAAAATCCTGAGCAGGGTCACTCCAGACGATCAAAAATTCTCTGGTGGGCCACTCCAGACGACCAAAATCCGCAGCAGGGCCACTCCAGACGACCAAAATCCTGAGCAGGGCCACTCTAGACGATCAAAAATTCTCTGGTGGGCCACTCCAGACGACCAAAATCCGCAGCAGGGCCACTCCAGACGACCAAAATCCTGAGCAGGGTCACTCCAGACGATCAAAAATTCTCTGGTGGGCCACTCCAGACGACCAAAATCCGCAGCAGGGCCACTCCAGACGACCAAAATCCTGAGCAGGGCCACTCCAGACGATCAAAAATTCTCTGGTGGGCCACTCCAGACGACCAAAATCCGCCGCAGGGCCACTCCAGACGACCAAAATCCTGAGCAGGGCCACTCCAGACGATCAAAAATTCTCTGGTGGGCCACTCCAGACGACCAAAATCCGCAGCAGGGCCACTCCAGACGACCAAAATCCTGAGCAGGGCCACTCCAGACGATCAAAAATTCTCTGGTGGGCCACTCCAGACGACCAAAATCCGCAGCAGGGCCACTCCAGATGACCAAAATTTCTCTGGTGGGCCACTCCAGACGACCAAAATCCTGAGCAGGGCCACTCCAGACGACCAAAATCCTGAGCAGGGCCACTCCAGACGATCAAAAATTCTCTGGTGGGCCACTCCAGACGACCAAAATCCGCAGCAGGGCCACTCCAGACGACCAAAATCCTGAGCAGGGTCACTCCAGACGATCAAAAATTCTCTGGTGGGCCACTCCAGACGACCAAAATCCGCAGCAGGGCCACTCCAGACGACCAAAATCCTGAGCAGGGCCACTCTAGACGATCAAAAATTCTCTGGTGGGCCACTCCAGACGACCAAAATCCTGAGCAGGGCCACTCCAGACGACCAAAATCCTGAGCAGGGCCACTCCAGACGATCAAAAATTCTCTGGTGGGCCACTCCAGACGACCAAAATCCGCAGCAGGGCCACTCCAGACGACCAAAATCCTGAGCAGGGTCACTCCAGACGATCAAAAATTCTCTGGTGGGCCACTCCAGACGACCAAAATCCGCAGCAGGGCCACTCCAGACGACCAAAATCCTGAGCAGGGCCACTCTAGACGATCAAAAATTCTCTGGTGGGCCACTCCAGACGACCAAAATCCGCAGCAGGGCCACTCCAGACGACCAAAATCCTGAGCAGGGTCACTCCAGACGATCAAAAATTCTCTGGTGGGCCACTCCAGACGACCAAAATCCGCAGCAGGGCCACTCCAGACGACCAAAATCCTGAGCAGGGCCACTCTAGACGATCAAAAATTCTCTGGTGGGCCACTCCAGACGACCAAAATCCGCAGCAGGGCCACTCCAGACGACCAAAATTTCTCTGGTGGGCCACTCCAGACGACCAAAATCCTGAGCAGGGCCACTCCAGACGACCAAAATCCGCAGCAGGGCCACTCCAGACGACCAAAATTTCTCTGGTGGGCCACTCCAGACGACCAAAATCCTGAGCAGGGCCACTCCAGACGACCAAAATCCGCAGCAGGGCCACTCCAGACGACCAAAATTTCTCTGGTGGGCCACTCCAGACGACCAAAATCTTGAGCAGGGCCACTCCAGACGACCAAAATCCTGAGCAGGGCCACTCCAGACGACCAAAATCCGCAGCAGGGCCACTCCAGACGACCAAAATTTCTCTGGTGGGCCACTCCAGACGACCAAAATCCTGAGCAGGGCCACTCCAGACGACCAAAATCCGCAGCAGGGCCACTCCAGACGACCAAAATTTCTCTGGTGGGCCACTCCAGACGACCAAAATCCTGAGCAGGGCCACTCCAGACGACCAAAATCCGCAGCAGGGCCACTCCAGACGACCAAAATTTCTCTGGTGGGCCACTCCAGACGACCAAAATCTTGAGCAGGGCCACTCCAGACGACCAAAATCCGCAGCAGGGCCACTCCAGACGACCAAAATCCGCAGCAGGGCCACTCCAGACGACCAAAATCCTGAGCAGGGCCACT
The DNA here is from genome assembly GCA_964057215.1 of Oscheius myriophilus. Classification (NCBI taxonomy): domain Eukaryota; kingdom Metazoa; phylum Nematoda; class Chromadorea; order Rhabditida; family Rhabditidae; genus Oscheius; species Oscheius myriophilus. The sequence continues at coordinate 11,304,564 of OZ059904.1, forward strand.
CCAGACGACCAAAATTTCTCTGGTGGGCCACTCCAGACGACCAAAATCCGCAGCAGGGCCACTCCAGACGATCAAAAATTCTCTGGTGGGCCACTCCAGACGACCAAAATCTTGAGCAGGGCCACTCCAGACGACCAAAATCCTGAGCAGGGCCACTCCAGACGACCAAAATTTCTCGGGTGGGCCACTCCAGACGACCAAAATCTTGATCAGGGCCACTCCAGACGACCAAAATCCTGAGCAGGGCCACTCCAGACGACCAAAATCCGCAGCAGGGCCACTCCAGACGACCAAAATCCGCAGCAGGGCCACTCCAGACGACCAAAATCCGCAACAGGGCCACTCCAGACGACCAAAATCAGCAGCAAGGCCACTCCAGACGACCAAAATCCTGAGCAGGGCCACTCCAGACGATCAAAAATTCGCTCGTGGGCCACTCCAGACGACCAAAATCCGCAGCAGGGCCACTCCAGACGACCAAAATCCTGAGCAGGGTCACTCCAGACGATCAAAAATTCTCTGGTGGGCCACTCCAGACGACCAAAATCCGCAGCAGGGCCACTCCAGACGACCAAAATTTCTCTGGTGGGCCACTCCAGACGACCAAAATCCTGAGCAGGGCCACTCCAGACGACCAAAATCCGCAGCAGGGCCACTCCAGACGATCAAAAATTCTCTGGTGGGCCACTCCAGACGACCAAAATCCGCAGCAGGGCCACTCCAGACGACCAAAATTTCTCTGGTGGGCCACTCCAGACGACCAAAATCTTGAGCAGGGCCACTCCAGACGACCAAAATCCTGAGCAGGGCCACTCCAGACGACCAAAATCCGCAGCAGGGCCACTCCAGACGACCAAAATTTCTCTGGTGGGCCACTCCAGACGACCAAAATCCTGAGCAGGGCCACTCCAGACGACCAAAATCCGCAGCAGGGCCACTCCAGACGACCAAAATTTCTCTGGTGGGCCACTCCAGACGACCAAAATCCTGAGCAGGGCCACTCCAGACGACCAAAATCCGCAGCAGGGCCACTCCAGACGACCAAAATTTCTCTGGTGGGCCACTCCAGACGACCAAAATCTTGAGCAGGGCCACTCCAGACGACCAAAATCCGCAGCAGGGCCACTCCAGACGACCAAAATCCGCAGCAGGGCCACTCCAGACGACCAAAATCCTGAGCAGGGCCACTCCAGACGACCAAAATTTCTCTGGTGGGCCACTCCAGACGACCAAAATCCGCAGCAGGGCCACTCCAGACGATCAAAAATTCTCTGGTGGGCCACTCCAGACGACCAAAATCTTGAGCAGGGCCACTCCAGACGACCAAAATCCTGAGCAGGGCCACTCCAGACGACCAAAATTTCTCGGGTGGGCCACTCCAGACGACCAAAATCTTGATCAGGGCCACTCCAGACGACCAAAATCCTGAGCAGGGCCACTCTAGGCGACCAAAATCCGCAGCAGGGCCACTCCAGACGACCAAAATCCGCAGCAGGGCCACTCCAGACGACCAAAATCCGCAACAGGGCCACTCCAGACGACCAAAATCAGCAGCAAGGCCACTCCAGACGACCAAAATGTCTCTGGTGGGCCACTCCAGACGACCAAAATCCTGAGCAGGGCCACTCCAGACGACCAAAATCCTGAGCAGGGCCACTCCAGACGACCAAAATCCTGAGCAGGGCCACTCCAGACGATCAAAAATTCGCTCGTGGGCCACTCCAGACGACCAAAATCCGCAGCAGGGCCACTCCAGACGACCAAAATCCTGAGCAGGGCCACTCCAGACGACCAAAATCCGCAGCAGGGCCACTCCAGACGACCAAAATTTCTCTGGTGGGCCACTCCAGACGACCAAAATCCTGAGCAGGGCCACTCCAGACGACCAAAATCCGCAGCAGGGCCACTCCAGACGACCAAAATTTCTCTGGTGGGCCACTCCAGACGACCAAAATCCTGAGCAGGGCCACTCCAGACGACCAAAATCCGCAGCAGGGCCACTCCAGACGACCAAAATTTCTCTGGTGGGCCACTCCAGACGACCAAAATCTTGAGCAGGGCCACTCCAGACGACCAAAATCCGCAGCAGGGCCACTCCAGACGATCAAAAATTCTCTGGTGGGCCACTCCAGACGACCAAAATCCTGAGCAGGGCCACTCCAGACGACCAAAATCCGCAGCAGGGCCACTCCAGACGACCAAAATTTCTCTGGTGGGCCACTCCAGACGACCAAAATCTTGAGCAGGGCCACTCCAGACGACCAAAATCCTGAGCAGGGCCACTCCAGACGACCAAAATCCGCAGCAGGGCCACTCCAGACGACCAAAATCCTGAGCAGGGCCACTCCAGACGATCAAAAATTCTCTGGTGGGCCACTCCAGACGACCAAAATCCGCAGCAGGGCCACTCCAGACGACCAAAATCCTGAGCAGGGCCACTCCAGACGACCAAAATCCGCAGCAGGGTCACTTCAGACGACCAAAATTTTCCGGCTCGCTGTGGCCTTTTCTCATCTGAGGCTGGAAGTGGCCTGGTCCCGCCGAGAAATCTAATGTTTGCAGCGCGTGCACAGAAACTTTCAGCTGCTATTTATTCTGTCTTCGTCTGTTTCATTGCATTTCCTTTTTATTAAAACGTTTTTTTTTTTAATTTAAATTTTTCAGAGATAATATTTTCTATGGAGGAAGAGGTCTTGTGCCAGGAGCATCAGATCGTGGAGATCGAACTCCTCCGCTCAATGTACTCCGACTCGGAAATTGTCTTCGCCACTACCAGTTCCTCGAGCTCCGGTGCGATCAGCCAGCTTCTCACCAATTTTACAATTCGATTGGTTAGTTTATTCAGTTAATCTCTTTTAAAATATTGATTTCAGACGCCAAATAAGCGAAAGCTAGATATTTCCGTCCAATTCCCCAAGCTCTACCCGACCAAGGAGTACCCGATCGTCTATTTACGATCGGACGGCAGTTTTTATGACAAAGAGTGAGTTTCATTGTGCTTTGTTTGAAAATGTTTTTCTTTTAAGATTGAACGCAGATTTTCGTGCATGGCTGGAGGAGCAGGATAAAGGCGTCGCTATAGTCACGGATATTATTTTATGGGTTCAGGTAGGGTTCTTTTTTTTTTTTATACAATTTCGGGTGCTATGTGGGTTGGGGGGGTCAAAATTAAAAAAATTCCTGGGGCCGTATTTTTCAACAGAAACTTGCCCAAATAGGTTTTCGAGTACGGAGGATTCGAAAATACACGTTTTAAATTTTTTAAATTTCAATATTCAAATTTTGAATTTCAAAAATTTTTTTTTCACGTTTTCCTCTTTGCATTTTTTTTAATTTTAACGTTTTTGGTTTTCCCCCTTCTCCTTGTTTTTTGTGTCATGCCCTCTTTTTTCATTGATACTTTTTTTTCAATTTTCATTGTCTTTTAATTTCAAATGTATATTCACCGAAAAGCGACTGCAGCAAAACAATTCAAGCCTTGCAGTACCATCATGGTGGTACTACCATATTCGCAAGGATGGATCAAATCAACCATTCACGAACGACAACGACGGAAAGAAGAAGCTATTAGGAAGGAGCCACAAACTACGAAGAATAAAAAAACACAGAAGGAAACGAATTCTGACGGAAAATATCCCCATTGCAATAATCGTTGCGATCTTCTTCAAAGGAATGTTAGGTTTAGGTAAGTGAGCATTTTGGGCTTAACAGAATTTAGAAAGCGTGCCGAAGGCGCATCCATAGTACCTTTTCGTGGCGAGACCTAAATCCCAAAAACCGTCTGTCAGCAACCGAAAACGGTTAAATCTGCTTGTATCAGCTGCTATTTTGATTTCATTTTAACTTTTTTTTTACTAAAAGCATTAAAGGAACATTTACAGGCTACCGTAAGAATGGCAGCACAAGCGAAGCTCCTCGAACTGCGTGAATTTAACCTCACTACTGTCTGGCCCAGGCTCGCCATGAAGACCAAAGACGAATTCGACGATTACCTAGCTGATCTCGGTCTCCTCTGGAAGAATCGTCCCTGTCCGAACTGCGGAGAGCCGCGTGCAGTTACTCACCAGGTAATTTTCTGTTCAAATTTTCGGTAATTTTCTGTCCGAACTCTGAAAGAAGTCTTTCACTCCGACAGACAGCCTCACGCTCTTGTCTGTGTCTCTTTCTTGAGGGCAAAAAGGTTATCGATTTTGGCAGTTACCATAATTACCCAAACACTTCTTATCGTTAGCTATTTTAAGATGTGTGTTAAAGAAGGTGGATCTAAACTTTGGAAAGAAGAAGCACTATACTTTGGAAAGAAGAATCACTATCAAGTTTGACCACCACAGCAAATGGAAATGCATCGTCACAGTTCGAAACTCAGCGAAAAACCAAGCTCATCAACCGTGAAACATACATAACATTTGCCGTTTCAGAATGTTAACGGAGAGCCCGGAAGAAAGAAGTTCGAATGCTACCGTGCCCAGTGTCGCTTCCCCGGCTCTAACAGAAAGACCGGATTCCTTAAAGACACCTTCTTCGAACAGTGTCATGCGGATCGCAAGAAGGTCTTCCTCGTCTCCTACCTCTTCATCAACGGCATGGGAACCGTCGACGACATGGCTCGCTCCTGCGAGATGGATCCATCGACCGTTGTACAATGGACAACCTGGTTCCGAGACGTCCTCGTCGAGTACTACGCCAACAACAACGTTCGCATGGGAGGACCGAACACCATCGTGCAGATCGATGAGACCAACATTGTGAGGAGGAAGTATAACAGAGGTCGAATCGTGAGGAGAGACTGGCTTATCGGAGGTGTGCAGGATGGCACTCGTCTCGTCTTCTGTGAAATCACCGACACGAGGGACTCAGCTACTCTCGACAGAATCATCCAAAAATACGTGGCTCCGGGAGGAACCATTCACACTGACCTCTGGCGCGGGTACAATAACCTCTCCAACCTCGGCTACAACCACCAGGTTGTCAACCACTCCCAGCATTTTGTCAACCCGGCGACGGGTGTCCACACCCAGAGGATTGAGAGTTTGTGGAGCCAGCTAAAACAGAAGATCAAGCCGAAGAATGGACTGAAAGGCGAGCTCTGGGATGATCATTTCGCGGAGGCCTTATGGAAATGGGAGAAGAACGAGGAGGATCTCTTCTACGAGTTCTGGTGCGCCGTTGTCAAGAAATACCCCCTTGTCTGAATATTCTAGGTATTCTGTTTTTGTTGATGTTTTGTTCCGTTACTGTTACCCTGTTGTTATACATAGTTCGACTAATGAACATACTGACAGATCTCACATCTCGCAAGATATATTTTTAAAGGTTGTTAAACGGAGTTTGAAAGGAAAAATAAAATGTTTAAAAACAACACGAGGGGGAAACATGGAACGTAAAAAACGTGGGGAAAACAAAAATTATTTTTTGAAATTCAAAATTTGAATATTGAAATTTAAAAAATTTAAAACGTGTATTTTCGAATTCTCCGTACTCGAAAACCTATTTGGGCAAGTTTCTGTTGAAAAATACGGCCCCAGGAATTTTTTTAATTTTGACCCCCCCAACCCACATAGCACCCAATTTCGTCTTTTAGGATAATGTTGAAAAGCACCTCGTTGTCGAAGGAGTGGCCAAGCCGAAAATGCCACAGGGAGATGAGAAGTACGTGAGGTACTATATTTGGAGCCATCATATTTACTCGAATGTCAAGGTTTGTCGTTAGAGTTCTCCACAATTCCATGTGATTTTAGCGTAGTGACTTGTTGGAGCTGGGAAAACACTACAAACTGACTGGGTTCTTCACCCCGGGCAAGCCAGCCGTCATTTTGATTGAGGGTTGGTTTCGGCATCTTCTGTGGAGGTAGTTCTATCGATTGAAGGACAGACCTCGAGCTGTGAGAGCTTCTGGACCGAGGTGAAGACGTGGAACTGGATGAAGATTAAGATAGTTCATAAAGGTGAGTTATAATTTGGGTTGGTTTTTTTCGTTAATCATATCGCCAAAGTTGCCGCTTACAGTACGCCAGGTGTTTAATGAACTTCCATCTGGCCCCTCGGTTGCATTCCCATGTGCGCACAGAATTTCGCAATTTGCGGAAGGAATTTATGCACCACATAAATGCGAAATTTGGTGTTTTCTACGAAACCCCTCTCGATGTTTCCATGCATCCCTTAACGAAAGAGAGCGTTTCGGTTGCATCATAATTAGTCCTTTAACAGCGTCCTCATTTGCAGAGGACCTTGCTTCCCAGGCGGAGTGTAAGTTCCCTGCGTTCCGTGAGGTCATTCTGCCCAGTACTGATAACAAACACGTGAATACCGGTCCCGTGAAGGCGATGCTGGCCGAGGTCGGATTGGAAGAACGCTTCAACATGTGGTTCAGTCTGTAGCCCCTCTCCGTTTTCCTCTATTTCCCTCTGACTCTCTTTCTCTGCTTCTCTCGTTCCTCTTTCCTCTGTCATACGGATAGTTCTCTTGCCATGTATCTCACCGTGATATCCCGATGTGCTGGCTTTAATTCACTTGTTGATTTGTACAGGTTAATTAATAAAGTTAATTTGCACCCTTTTTATTGGATATTTGCGATAATCGCTGAAATATTCACTTTTTCGTTAAATTCTGAGTAATATACTCTTTAGAATGATCCTTCCTTCGAATCTCCCCGCCGGCGCCAAAGCACTCCTCATCTGCGAAAGTTGTCAGTTTTTTGTTCATTAAAAATTATTTGTTTTAAAAAACCTTGGTTGCTTGACAGTGATGACTTCATAAAATTGGCACCAGAAATTTGACATTATAAATTATTCATATTTTTAATTTGTACGTTTTAGCTGGCCCTATCTCTCCAGAAACCCTCGCCAACGCCGATCCGCTGATCAAGTTTTCCCTGCACAAGCCGTCTTCTAACGAGAGTGAGTGCATTTAAAGGTCTACTTTGTAGGTACTTATTTTTTAAAAAAATATATATTAAGGTATTTATTTTTTTTAAAAATTTATATTATTGTATTTCTAGAACTCGAGGACAATACCTTCGACTTCGTGGGCATGCTGGTCCAGTCGGTGGCCGAGGCCGACTCCTTCCCGTCCATTGCCTACAACGCCCTCAAGCCCGGCGCACAGATCTTCGCCATTGGTTCTGGTAAGTTAAAGTTCATTGTAATTTAGTAAATGTGCCGTTGTTAGCTGTTGCTGAGGATGTGATGGCTAGGAAGCTGCGAGCGGCCGGATTCCAGACGGAAGAAGCCTCGGCTGGCAAGGTGGCTGCGAAGAAGCCGGACTTTGACGGCCAGGCCGTGAAGATCAAACTGCCGTCGGCTGTGCAGATCAGCGCCGACGACGAACTGATGAATGAGGACGACCTGCTGGAGGAGGAGGACTTTAAGAAACCCACCGACAGCCAGCTCAAGGGTTCGTAGCCTTAGAAAACCTCTTTTTGGAACGGTTTTTGCACAAACTTTTGTGTGATGCACTGCAGGGTTGAATTCTTCCTATAACTGTCCGTTTCAGCCGAATGTGGTGAGGCGGAGGAGGGAAAGAAGCGCCGGGCGTGCAAGAACTGCACCTGCGGACTTGCGGAGGAGCTGGAGGACGAGAAGAAGGCACAGGCTTCCGCCAAGAGCAGCTGTGGAAATGTGAGTGGCGACAGACAGCTGGCACAAAACGGTTTTCAACCGATGGTGTCATCTCTGCGTGACCGTATACGCACAAACACCGAGTTTGTACGCATCGGGAATGCCCTTTCAGATGCGTACATAGACCGTTCTGATGCGTACATTTATGCGCATTTACCCGCGTATGGTGCGTATTCTTGAGTACATTGTACGCGTCAGAACGAGAGTTTACGCACAGATACGCACAATCACGATTCGCATTAGGTCATTACCCTACCCTTGGAGCACCTTTACCACCCTCTCTGGAATATCCCTGGACCAAAATATTATCATTAAAATATTTATTTATCACATAAATAAAATACACAAAATATACACATAAACAAAATATACAAATAAACAAAATATACAAATAAGACATTAAATTAAAAATACGAAAGGCGACAGCTTGGACTAATGACGCGGCGATGACAGACTTGCTTCTGCAGCTTGTCCCATCGACCATCTTCGTACCGCGAACCTTAATTAAAGCATGAATTAACTACAAGTGGATAAAATAAACAATACAGACATAAAGAACTCCCCGTAAAATCCATCCAGTACGCAGTAGTTCACAGCTGGCTCGGGGGGGGGCGTCGTTGCTGTTCAAATAGTTCACTGAAAATAGAAAATAAAAACATACAAAATACAATACAACTCAACAATAGTTACACACTAACATTAAAATAAAAACTTAAAAAATAAAATGAAATTTAAGAAAAACCTGAGCACTTGAGCACAGAGTCCTCGCTGGATTTCTTCCCGGGACCATTTGTACTCAAGTATACGCATCCGCATACAGAAGTATTTGTGCGTAACCATCCGTAATTGGGCGTATCTAGTGTATACGCACAAATACGACTAATTTTTAGGCGTATTTGTGCGTATCTTCCGCATTCTTGCGTACGATGCAGGGAAACCCGTATATGATGCGTATAGATAGGTGTATGATGCGTACCATCAGAGATTGTGAGTATTTTTGAGTACAAACCCGGTGTTTGTGCGTATACGGTCATGCAGAGATATAATCGTAGCAACAATGTGAATTTTAATTGACAGATAGTTGTCACAAAACTGCGGTACTATTCCACAATTAAGACCAAAACACTCAATTGGTTATTAAACACAGTTATTGTGATACCCGGTTTTGTTACATTCCAATCTCACTGAGGGAAAACATAGTTCATTAACTTGATTGAAACTCATAAACTCCTCGTTTGCAGTGTGCCCTGGGAGACGCCTTCCGCTGTGCCTCGTGTCCGTACCTGGGAATGCCGCCGTTCAAGCCGGGAGAGACGGTCAAATTGGCCACGGTTGATGATTTCTAGACACAGGACCTCTCGTTATGAATGTTTTTATAAAGTTATGATTAAAGTGCCATGTTTCTTTCCGATTTGCCGTTCAAACGGCTGGGAATATCGAAGAAGTCCGCATGTGAAGGTTGAGTTATAAGTGGTGTTGCAGGAACTGAACGAATCGCGGCTACCGATGTCTACTGAATATTTTGTTTCTGGGTTTTTTTATTTATAAATTTGGTACTCCCTCTCCTATTCGAGCAATAGCTGACCTATAGAAAGCTTACTAGACATTTGGAATCATTTTTCTTAATCTCACAGAACCTCATTACATTCTATCGCTTCTGTTCAAACCATTTTGGACCTAGCGCCGTGAAAGTCTCCGTTTTTACCTCTTTCACCCATAGGAAAATAACATAAAAGAAACAAAGCGAGACCCGTTCTGTAAATCCTCGTAAAAGACCTCCATGTACCGCCCATGGTGAACATACCTGGAAAAGACCTGTGTCATCGCAAAGTCCTGGTGACTACGATGACGGTGTTACGCACGGCGCACTCATTCTTTCGGGTGTTCTCTGATTTCGTCCTAATCGAATTTAGCTCTAAAAACCACAAAATATGACTGATTTTTTGTAGCAGTTCCAGCTGTTATTCTTGAAAGTCAACTCATTCAACTCCGTTTTGTTGAATCCCATATGACTGTATCCGATTAATGTTTCTTTCATACACGGATGCATGTTCAGTCAAATACCCCAGTTCTTTTTCTTCATAAATACCCCAGTTCTTTTTCTTCATAATCTACACACATGGGGATCTTCCCGACTTTGACGCTGTTGATGTCTCTCCTTGATGGATTTCAATCTCCATTTCCGGTTCTCTTCTTGCCCGACTCATTGTGATTTTAAATGCGAGGGGGTCTCGTCATCTTGTAACCGATTAACCTCAATCTGTCATTCCTTTGTCCCTCTCTCTCTCTCTCTCTCTCTCTCTCTCTCTCTCTCTCTCTCCTCTTACCACGTGTTGCTCGCCATTTCGTCTCCTCTCTTCCTTTCCTGGCGTGTATCGCCACCAATCCTATCAACCTGCGGACCGGTCGCTGTCGCCACGTGATAAGCGTCGCGGTGGGTGCACTGGCAGTCGCGACGACTGACCCCCATCGATCTCTTAGCTGCGTCGTAAACTGACCCCTCTCACCATGGGAACCTGTTTTAACTTATCCCATCTGCGGATCCAAGCGGGATCACTTAACAATGTCAAATTTTTGCTTTAAAAATTTCAATTCCCCCATTTGTTTGGAATTACACTGTTGGTTTCCTAACAGTTTATCATCGAAACACAATGATAATCGAAAATCACGTATAACCACGTCATATCCGTTTCGCTATTGACAGCGCGCTGTCAGCAGATGACTTCCGTTAGCATGTGCCAGCCAGCTGGCTGAACCGGGTGTTTGTGCCTTTTGTTTTTATTAAACTAAGTGGTTTTTTTGTACCGAACGTCACTTTTAATGGCTAGTTTTAAAGGACTAAAGGGAAAATTAGCATAAGAGCGCAATAAGTGCGTTATCCATTAATTAGGTCTTGCAAAAACGATGATTTTAGAAATTATGATCAACCCAGTAAAATTTCTGAAACGATTTCTCAGGTCAAGCACAAAATCTAAAGCTGGAACTAACAGTAGGGCACGAATACTGTGATCCCGTAGAACGGCGATTTTTGAAAAATATCTTTAAAAACCCTGTGGAACGAGGAATTGCTGCAGTTTTCAATCTTTGCCTTTGGAAAACTTCCTCGATTTTCGATCTTTGACAGTTGAAAGCGTGTTTGCGTCACCTTGAGAGGCCGCTTTTCATGTGAAGAAGGACCAACAGGTGTCTTCCCCCGACTGTTTGAGGAGACTCCGTGATATCAGCGGAAATCGATTATTACGCTCGGCTTTTTATAGCAATTCGTCTTATCATAGAACAATATACACCGTGTAAATTGGTAATTATCGATTGTAACACAGCGGCCTAATGCTGCCAGGAGCAAAGCCGTGTAGACTACCATGTTGAACTGTCACCCACACGACCAGGCTTCGATCCCACTCGGTGAACTTCTCCTTTGTAAAACTGATATTGGCATTATTTGAGGGCCAGTGCGACCTAAGATTGCCTAAAGCATCCAGCTTATCACTAGTAGGCTGCATCTTTGCGGAACATGTTTGCCAACCACGCCCTAATCCAGCTGTACTTTTGTTGCCAGTGGTTGCTTCAACGAGCTTATAATGCAAAACCTCTTGCCTAAGCGGCCTAAGTTTGCCACTGCGACCCCCTAAATACACACTGATACCGTTTCACAGAACAACTAAAGAATCAGCGAAACACAAAGCAGCGCCCTGCAATACAAGGCTGATCGATTTCGACTTCTATTGAACCGAAAATGTAGCGTCTTATGGAAAACACCGCTTCCGCGTGGTGATCGGCCGAACCTGTCACTATTGGTCATTTCCCGCTACGCATATTCCATTCTACTCATGTTGTGAATCACCCATTTCCCCGCTCACTCACCCTCTCTCTCTCTCTCTCTCTCTCTCTCTCTCTCTCTCTCTCTCTCTCTCGTCTCCGCTCGTTGTCATCGCCTATTTATGATGCTTCCGTTGCCCTCTCCCACTCCCTAGATGTCCGGTTTTGTCACGTGGTGTCGGTCCATCAGCTATCGAGAGAAGGACGCGAAAACTACACCAGCGATCCTAGAAAAGTCATTCGAAGCGTCGTCATTTCATCGCACCACGTTTGCACGGGAAAGAAAGGACGTCTTTTTGGAGGCATTTCCCCTTATCTTATCGGATTCGGCGAAAACAGAAAGACTTTTGAGAATCGAGCCATTGTCTTCGATTAAAGGTGGTTCAGGGATAAATTACCATGTTAGTGGTTGCAGAACTGAACTTTGAACTTTCTTTTGAACTCAATCCATCTCCTCTCCGGTCTCCTCTCACCACTTCTTATCTCTCTCTCCCCCCCCCTCTCTCTCTCTCTCTCTCTCTCTCTCTCTCTATCTCTCTCTCTCTCCCTTTCTCTCTCTCTCTCTCTAGCTCTCTCTCTCTCTCTCTCTCGCTTCCTAAAAAGCAAATGATAGTTTCTCTCCGACGCCTGCAATTATGGCTAGTATCACACATCCGCCATGAATCGATTATTCGCTCTCCTTTCTCCTTTGTGACGATTCGTTGATTCCTATTTATTGACTTTTCGCTGCCCTGTATGGAAGTTCACCTTGGAAAGACCTCCATGAATAGATTCTTTTTTGAAAACGACCTTTCCAATATTTTCGATAACATTCAACAATAGAAAGGTCGGACGTGATCTTTGACTTTGCT
>OZ059904.1:11317046-11359546 GCA_964057215.1 Oscheius myriophilus
TCTTTCTCTTTCTCTTTCTCTTTCTCTTTCTCTTTCTCTTTCTCTTTCTCTTTCTCTTTCTCTTTCTCTTTCTCTTTCTCTTTCTCTTTCTCTTTCTCTTTCTCTTTCTCTTTCTCTTTCTCTTTCTCTGTCTCTGTCTTTGTCTTTGCCTTTGTCTTTGTCTTTGTCTTTGTCTTTGTCTTTCTCTGTCTTTGTCTTTGTCTTTGTCTTTCTCTGTCTTTGTCTTTGTCTTTGTCTTTGTCTTTGTCTCTCTCTCTCTCTCTCTCTCTCTCTCTCTCTCTCTCTGTCTGTCTGTCTCTCTCCCTGTCTCTCTTCTTTAAAACCTTAGAACCAACTTTTACAAAAACAACGAAATTTAACACCAAACAGTATTACGATGGCCAGTCGAATCACTTGACAACATTTCATGTCCGTCTTGTTTCCTTGTTTCCTGAAAACACGTTTTTGGAAATTTGTAGCCCATAAAACAGTGATCCTCGACATTTCTCGAAAGGTAAAACGTGATGGGACCGAAAAGTATATCCAATATAGATATCTTCAGTATATCGATCTTCTAGCGCATCGGAATCACTTAGGTTCTCACACTTATAGATACCACGTGGCTTTTTTCACCCCTGCCTGTTATCATATTTCGCGGTAGGACCTATCGGTCAATTCAGAACTTCGCAACATGTCTGTTTTCATCAAATTTAGCAGAAATCATGACTCCCAAATTCCCATGTCCCCTGCAGTTGTCATGTGTCACACAAGAGTGCGCACCAACAACCCAGCAAAAACTTCCAAAACATTCAGCGAACTTAGGGACCACAAGGTTCCCATACTCTGAGTATTTAGTATTAATACATTAAAATAATAAAACTAAAGATTTGTAATTGCAAACTGTACGCCATTCTGCAAAATGCACCGTGTTGATTGGTCTCATTTTTTGTCGTCATCCTCGCCTGGCCAATATCCCTTTTATACGCTCGCCCTCTGTTTGCCCCCGTGTTTACCCTGCGCCATTTTACTCTCTGACTTCTGTCCCTTCGGTTTCTTTCCCTCGCTCAGATGGGATTTTGCAATTACACCTGTTTGCTTGGAGATCTCTGACCACCTCATTAGAAGCTATTTCTTCAAATCACGAGGTTTTGCACTTAAAAAAGAAGTTTGATCTTTGCGTTATTTGAATTTTCGTATAATTTATTCAAATTGCTTATAATGGTTTGTTGACTGTTATTTAGAAGAGTGTTTCAACTGAAAATAGCAATTAGGCAACTCATGTGACCATTCATAGCACTCATTCCCTGAAAGTGTCAACAGAGCAACGAACGAACCCCGTGTTTATTAGATTTTGAATTTCGAGTTTGTTAAGTTGAGTATTTCCACTCTCTCTCTCTCTCTCTCTCTCTCTCTCTCTCTCTCTCTGGATAATTTTCCCCTCGGGACCCCGCTGTTTCTATTTTTCCTGAGGTTGTTTGCTCGCGGCCTATCCCAACATGCCCTTTGCTGAAATTTGAGCCATTCCCTTATTCGTGGATGGGAACCTCAAACTTTTGGCCGTTTTCTCAGCAATTTTACAAATGGATAATACACTTTTTAAGAATATTTGGCGTTGGGTCCCACAACGATGGCCACCCAGGGAGATTGAAAGTCCAATGGGTCCAAAAGCAGCGATTTCCCGCACTGCTCTGTACTATTAAAGGAAAAACTTGCCTTTGGAAACCAACCTTAGGTACTTTTAATCCGCTCTCCACGGGGGACAAAATAGGAAATGGAGTCTATTGTGAGTGCTCTTTGACCCTCGAAAACGACTGGTTTCGATGTTTTCTCGCCACGCGGCGGGTTTTTCGAGCTGATGGATTGACTTGGCGGAAATGGTGTGAAGAATGCGAAATAGGCATTCAGATTTCGGTTTACTCATTGGGACACAAACACGCAGACATGTCTATATCCCTCTTTTGTCTCTATCTCTCTATCTCTCCCTTTCTTTACACACACACAGACACACACACACACACACACACACACACACACACACACACACACACACACACACACACACACACACACACACACACACTTCCATCTCTCCATTTATGTTTATCCTCCCAAATCTCCATCTTTCCCTCTTATGTGTTCATCCCAAACCATACCATTTCAGCTCATGACCGAATTTTTCCCAAATTTTAAGTGTTTTCTTTATTATGCGCTCTTAAATTCTACTCAAATCACAAATTGCTATAATTCAGAGCCAGCGATGGCGCAGGAGACGATCCACAGTGGTCATTTTATGACCTCCAATCCACACACGGAGATACAACCGGATGAAGAGGATGGGGAACTTGAGGTTGGTGTTTTGAACATTATATATTGTTTTTTAAAAGCCCAGTTTTGTTTATATTACTGATTCGTTTTAGGTAGACGTGGTGGAAGATGATGAGAAACCGGACATCATTTCCAAAGACCTCACAATGGTTGGTTTTGTTTTCCTCTTTTCTGAAATTGCACATTTCAGTGTCAAGACGACAAACCAGTCACATTCTATAAATTCGGACCCAAAAAGACTCGGTCGATTGCCATTGATGTCTCTCTGAACAAGTTGAAGAAGTGCATTCAAGCAGCATACAAGTAGGCTTTTCAGGCGAAAATTTAAATTTACTGTACCATTTTCAGTAAAATGACCACTCCTAAATGGAAGGACTTCAAGGGAATCAAACTTCACTGGAAACAGAGGATCCGGCTGAATAACATTATTTGGAGGGCGTATTATATGGAATGTGAGTTTGAGAGAGAGAGAGAGAAAGAGAGAGGGAGAGCGAAAAAGAGAGAGGGAGAGAGAGAAAGATGAAGCTAACCCTTCGTTTCAGTTAGCAAGAAGTCAAAGTTCAAAAAGGCGCCCCATTGCTACTTCTCGGTACCGGAGGCTGACATGACACACACAAAAATTGAAGTGAGAGCTTTTTGTCTCTGCATCTATCTGTCTCTATCTCTCTGTCTCTCTGTCTCTCTCTCTTTCTGTCTCTCTCTCTGTCTCTCTGTCTCTCTGTCTCTCTGTCTCTCTGTCTCTCTGTCTCTCTGTCCCTCTGTCTCTCTGTCTCTCGGTCTCTCGGTCTCTTTGTCCAACTGTGTGTCCGTCTCTGTGTTTCTCTATCTCTCTGTCTCTCTGTCTCTCTGTCTCTCTGTCTCTCTGTCTCTCTGTCTCTCTGTCTCTCTGTCTCTCTGTCTCTCTGTCTCTCTGTCTCTCTGTCTCTCTGTCTCTCTGTCTCTCTGTCTCTCTGTCTCTCTGTCTCTCTGTCTCTCTGTCTCTCTGTCTCTCTGTCTCTCTGTCTCTCTGTCTCTCTGTCTCTCTGTCTCTCTGTCTCTCTGTCTCTCTGTCTCTCTGTCTCTCTGTCTCTCTGTCTCTCTGTCTCTCTGTCTCTCTGTCTCTCTGTCTCTCTGTCTCTCTGTCTCTCTGTCTCTCTATCTCTGCGTCTCTGTGTCTCTGTGTCTCTGTGTCTCTGTGTCTCTGTGTCTCTGTGTCTCTGTGTCTCTGTGTCTCTGTGTCTCTATGTCTCTGTGTCTCTGTGTCTCTGTGTCTCTGTGTCTCTGTGTCTCTGTGTCTCTGTGTCTCTGTGTCTCTGTGTCTCTGTGTCTCTGTGTCTCTGTGTCTCTGTGTCTCTGTGTCTCTGTGTCTCTCTGTGTCTATGTATCTCCCTCTCTATCACTCCTTCTCTCTTCCTCTCTCTGTCTCTCCCTTTTTCTCTCTAATCTCTTCAGTTTAAGGGCAGTGTTCTGGAAGGAATGTACTGGAAAAGAGGAATGCCAGCCGTGTGTGCCCAGTACAAGCGTTGGCGAAACTTCATGAGACCGAAAAGGTCTCATGACAGACCTCCTCAGCCTACAAACTCCAAGAGAAAAAGAGTGAGTGTAGTTAATTCTCTAAAAACAAAGCGTTTCAGAACCTCTCTGGTCCCTGTATGACAAATTCCGAGCCTTTGAATAAGCTCACTCGTAGTCTCACTCCGGACCATTTCTTCAGCGGAGATAACTTTGAATTCGACGACATGGAGAACATTTTCACAGATGAACTATTCGAAACCCTCAATCAGCCATACATGTTTCCGGACAGGGAAATGAGTGAGTTTTAATTTAAATTTTCTTACTAACCCTACTAACCAGTGGTCCGCGCCCGCTTCTTGCGGGCCACTTTGACACCTGGAATTGCACTTGAAAATGGAAAATCTTGGCGGCGGACGGTACTAACATTAATTTTAGGCAAAATCACTATTCCCGAAGATTGTAGGGTTGCCTTTGCGTCCTTAACGAACCGAAACGATAGGGTTTTGATAAATACGGATAACCAGGGTAAGCATTTATTTGGAGTACTGCTTTTTTTTCTTTTTTACTTTCTTACTCTTAAGGTCAGTATCGATTTTTGATCGGTCTGGGTTACGGTATGATACTGTAGGTTTTCAAACTGGTCAAAACCTCAGTGTTTGCGTAAATAGACAAACATTTTGTTAACAAAACTCCCCTAAGCGGCAAAAACCGTTCAAAAAGTGTCCTTTCATTGGTTTTTTTTGTTCGTCGGTGGCACATTTTGTGACGTATTTTCCCACACGAGGCATTAGATAAGCGTTGTGTCCGAAAAGAAGCGGCGGCCGGTAGTCTGTAGCCTCCGCCAGACCAGCCGTCACGTGGCGCTTCTTGACCCACTGCTTTTCCCGTCATTGACCCTTTCCATCCGACCTTGAATCGATATATAACTTTTCTTTTCTTCATTCTTAGCTTGAAGTAGTTAGACATATGTCGAAGATAAGTGGCAGGTAGAATCTGGAAATAAATGTTTTCGTTTCACAGCCGCGTCATAGCTAAGGACCACTGTTCTAGTATGCGAAATTTGGAGCACCAAATCAAAAAATTGGATAAATGTGCATATGCATGGAACACCTTTAAATATACTCTCTCTCTCTCTCTCTCTCTCTCTCTCTCTCTCTCTCTCTCTCTTTTCCTCTCTCTTTCTCCTTCTTTGATTGCTGTACAAGCAACATCTCTTTCAGTGATTATATCTCTGTCACATAGTTTACTGTATGTTTGAATGTCTCTTTCTATGTCTTCACTCTCTCTTTCTCTCTCTCTCCCCCTGCATGTTTGTCTATGTGTCTTTTACATTCTTCTGTTCTTCATGTCAGTAGTCGTGTAGTCAGAGCGTTCAGTTTGTTTTGTTGATTTGAAACTCTGTATCTATGTTATTTGCCCCCCCCGCACCCTATCTCTCTCTCTCTCTCTCTCTCTCTCTCTCTCTCTCTCTCTCTATCTCTATCTCTATCTCTCTATCTCTATCTCTATCTCTATCTCTATCTCTATCTGTCGTTTTTCACCCCTATTATTTTACTTATCCGGGTCTTTCAATGTTCTTTCTCTATCTATACATCTGTATATTTCTGTCTCTATCACTCACAACCCCTCTATGTAAATCTGTCTCTTTCTTTTGTGTATACCTCTCTCTGTCTCTCTGTCTCTTTGTATCTCTGTCTGTTTATCTCTCTCGGCCTGTCTGTCTGTCTCCCTGTCTGTCTGTCTGTCTCTCTCTCTGTGCCTCTCTCTCTCTCTCTCTTTCTCTCTTAGTCTCAGTTTCACTTTTCTTCCCATGAATTCCCCTTTTTCTTCGTGTATGTCTTACTCTTTCTGTCTTTTTATTGACCCATCGGAAATATTTTTTTTAAACTGCGGAGTATTGAATGTTTCTAGCGAAAGTGAGGCAAAGCGTACCTTTGGGATGGGCGTAACTGCAATGGGTAGGGTAAAGTTTTATTCCGTGTCTGAATCGTCGAAATCTGATCTTTTAATTCACAGAAAACGGTCACACGGGTACATTTCGCGCGAACAAACTACCACGTGGGTGTGTTGTTTCCCTGCTTCCTTCTAAAGTCCAGTCCTTTAATCATCATTTGTTTGCAGTGATGAACGGCAACGCAGACATCATGCAGCCGGGTCTGCTTCCGCTGCAGCCGAGTCTCGAAGAGATTATGGCATCCTTGGGTTCGTTTCCCCCTTTTTATCCGCCCTGAGAGATAATATTTTCCAGGAGAAGGAGTGGAGCACCACGTGGAATCGGAGCGCTGTTCCCCTATCATGGCATCGCAGGCCACCGAACACGTGCCGGGGCCTTCGTCGATCCCCACCCAAGTGCCTCCGGCGGTCATGGCTCCCCCTCCCATGGCACCCACTCCGAGGATGCCTCAGATGGTGGCTGCTCGACCCGCACAGGACTACGCAGCTGCGAGCATGTTGGTCGATTATAGGTGGGTAGAGGGTCCCCTCCATGCACTCTCTTTACGCAAAGCAGAGAAAATTACATTGTACTGCACTCTTTTTAAGCAAACAGAAAATCATAATATTCTCATCAGTTCCTCAGCCTACTGCGTTTACTGCGTGAAGACGCGCTAAGAATGAGTTTTGACTTTGACCTTTGTCTATAACGCATAGAACTTCGTGCACTCGTTTTACGCAATCTGTTTACGTAAAACCCCCAAAAACTGTCAATAGCGTCCATTCTGCTTACAAAAAATCAAGTAATTGGCATTACCGTGCAAATTTTTTACGCAAACGCGCAAGAAAATGTCAAATTGGTTTTGCTCGCTGTTTAAGCTTCCTTCGTTTACGTACTGTGCTGAACCAAACGCGCCAGAATAACTAAAACAGTTGTGCACTCTGTTTACGTAGGCGCGATATTCCGTTCACTTTGTTTACGCAAACGAAAATTTTCGAGCGCTATATTTTTGCTAAACGGAATATCCTCAGCTTAAACTTGCACTCTATTCATTCGTACTTCGATTACGCGTCCTGTGCTTACGCAAACATGCCAGAAAGAAGCCAATAACTTTGGTTTTCACTTTTTTTATTGACACATGGTTGTAAAATTTGAAACGTGGCTGAAGCTAATCTCTGAGACTTCAAAAGATAACTTTTTCTCAGTCAGCAGATAATTTTGGAATGTATGCTCAAGCACGAACTATTCCCACAATATGGTTGTTTATATGATACACTGCGGGAAATTCGTCTCCTTAACCTGCGTCTCTTCATTTGGAGTGCTCTCACTTGTACGCGCCTTGGTAGTTCACTGGCCATCGTAGCGGGACCCAAATAAATGAATTATCAAGATACCACTCCATTTAACATAATTAAAATCCTAATCCTGTATTTATTTCAGCAACACACCCATCACTCCAATGCCCACTCGCCAGCCCTCCTCCATAACCTCCCAAATGTTGATGCTCTCGGCCCAAGGCGTTCAACCGCAGTACTCCACAGCCGTCTATGACACTCGGTGGAAACCTCCTCTACCGCCCCAAAGTGGAAATTTCGTGAGTCTCCTTTTTAAATGCATTTTAAAACGACTTTGTTACAGTTCGATTCGATTGCCTCGACAAGCAGCGTGGACTTGCCATATATTCCTCAGTTCTTGCAGCAGACGCAAACTGGAATCACGGGGTCTCAACATTTGGTAATTTTATTTTTGAAATGTTTTCGAAGAATGTCTTTAGATCCAGAGCAGCATAACTTCAATTAGGAGTGCCTGGTGGCCGGAGAGTCCGATGACTGTTGCTCAGAGTCCGCTTTCTTCGATGACGCCGCTTGGAGCTCAGACTCCGGTCACTCCAAGTACGCCTCTTTTGACTTTAGGTACGTCTCTTGGCGTCTCTTTTTGTGTATTTATGTACCTCTTTTTGACTCTGTGCCTCTTTGATTTGCCTCAACGTCTCAATGCACAGAGAGGCTCTAAGAAGCCTGCCTTGCTCGTCTCTGCCAAAGTTCCTGACTGTCTCTGCCTCTCTACCTCTGTAACTATATTTGGGTACTGCCTCCCTTTGTCTATGTCTCACTCTCTGACTCTCTCAATGATTCTCTACTTTATTGGCGTTCTGCTTTTTTGTTTTAGTGCAGAACCTCTCTGCCTCTTACTGTCTAATTGCCTTTCTGCCTCAGTAACTCACCGCCTTTGTGCTTCTGTGCCTCTCTGATTCTCTGCATCTCTGCCCATCTTCATCTCTGCTTCTCTGTATCTTTATCTTTCTTTCTCTCTGCATTACTGCCGTACTCTCCTCTGTCTTTTTCGACTCTGCTTCTCCGCCTCTGTGAATTACTACCGTACTGCTTCTCTGCCTCTGTGCCTCTCTGTCGGTCTGCCTCTTTGCCTCTGTCTCTTTGCTTCTCTCCTCCTCTGCCACTGTATGACTGCCGTACTGCCTCTCTGTCTCTTTTGTTTTTCTCTCCCTTATCATGTTCATATATCTGTCCCTGTGTCTCCGTTTTCCGTCTTCTCCAGCCACCTTTTTCCAGGTCCTTCCACTCCTCCCAGCTTCCGCTCAGAACTCCGCAGTCCAGTTGTCCGTGCCACCAATGACCCCCATGACATGCTAAGCAAGGCTGTAGACGGCACAATCAAGTCAACCCTCACTCATCATCTGGAGCAACCTTCCCTTCTCGCTCCAAAAATGGAGTACAAAACAGAGTTCAAAACGGATTGGAGTCGTCCCACATCCAGCAACACTCTCTTCCCGCCCACGCCTCCTCAAAACCCCCATATTCAACGATCCGCGCCGAGTTCGGCACCAGTAATGCCGGATTCTGGTGGCACGCCGTGGAAGTTTGCGAATCTGCAACCACCCCCGGAGCCTATTTATCCCAATTTCCGCATTGCCCCTTCGCCGAGCATG
The DNA here is from genome assembly GCA_964057215.1 of Oscheius myriophilus. NCBI lineage: Eukaryota > Metazoa > Nematoda > Chromadorea > Rhabditida > Rhabditidae > Oscheius > Oscheius myriophilus. The sequence continues at coordinate 11,325,725 of OZ059904.1, forward strand.
GAGAGTCCTATGCCCACTAGCAGTGAGGCGGATACTATGGTTATGAAAGAGGAGCCTCAGTTGATGAGTGCTCCTCCGAGTGTGAAGCCTCCTCGGTCTGGCAGTCGACAGGTACCAGCGGATTCTACAGTACACCCGGAGGAGAGGAAACGGATACTCCACTTGTGTGCGGAGCAGAATAGGAGAAGCGCTTTGAAAGATGGATTCGATCAGCTGATGGATCTGGTTAGTTAACACTCTCATGTGCACACGTGTTCATCAACTCACTCACTCTATTTCTCCTCTTTCAGATTCCTGATCTCTGCAGTGGAGGAGTGAAACCTACCAACGCCGTTGTTCTGGCCAAATCAGCCGAGCACATCAGACGACTGATGGCAACAAAAGACGATCAACACAAGACCAAGATCGAACTTCAGGAGAAGATTGCCAAGCTCCAAGAAAAGATCAAGTAGATCAATTATACGAAACTATCTACAAATCAATATTTCAGTACCGTCCAGGCCAGTCTTCCAACGACCAGTGGGCTGATGTCGAATAAGGTTGAACCCAAACTGGCGCTGGAGAATTTCCACGATGGTTATGTAAAGGAGAGGAGCAAGAAAGACTTTAGGTTCTGGGTGGTGAGTCTGAAATTAAGGACTTAATAAGCGAGTTAACTCTTTAGATGGCTAAACTTCTTCATCCTCTCACGATCAAACAGAGCACGTCCTTTGCAGAGGCTATGTCGGGAGATACGTCGAAAGAAGAGGTAGGTGTGTGTAAGAGAGAGAGAGAGAGAGAGAGAGAGAGAGAGAGAGTGAGAGAGAGGCTTACATATCTTCTTTCAGTTGGGCGCTAACTGTGCTGATTGGCTCAACACGCACTGGAGAGGACCTGAACTTCGTCCACTTGCGAGTAACATGCTGGTGAGTGTCTTCTCTCTCTCTCTCTCTCTCTCTCTCTCTCTCTCTCTCTCTCTCTCTCTCTCTCTCTCTCTAATCTTACCTTTCCAGGTCCATCTCGCCACCCACACGACCATCCTCTCCAACCCTGCGAGCGTGGAAGAGTATGTCAAAGACCAATTGAAGAACTCCGTCTAATCCCTCTCAAATTATTTATTCCCCTAGATTCAGTTAGTTGGTTGTTGTTTTGTATTTATTGGTTTTAGTCCCTCTAGACGTCCCATTATTCCTCTGTCATGACTGTTTTTAGTCAGTTGTTCATCCGGGTCGCACCAGTTGATCTATCTACCTCGGGCAGCTGATTCAACTGAGTGTTTAGAGTTTAGAGTAATCCTTTTTCGATTCATTGTACATTTTAAGAGTGTCAAATGCTAAAAGTGCCATTGTACAGTTGTTGTGCTGACAAAGAGTATTACAAAAGTAAATGTGTTTTACTAGAAACGGTGGAGATTTAGTAAGCGACTGTTCCAGCGCTTTCGTTGCGGGATCCAACGAACCCATTGCCAGCGCGCAATAGTAACTGTTGTTAGTTCAAAGCGATATGTTGGGAGCATCGCGCGAACTCGCGAAAAATAATGCGGAATGCTCTGATCGTAAGTTTGTTGTTCTCAAAACCAAAGCAGCGATGCAAACAACAACCCTTATATTGTATCTAGGCGCCGGAAAGATTAGTCTGTAGCCGGTAATCCAAAAACTTGAAAAATTTTTGTTTTGTTTTCGGCATGCGCACGGTTATATAAATAAACTGCATATGGAATCATTGACTATGACGAAAAAAGGCACGGGTATCACACTTACAAATGATTTTTGCAAAATGAAAGGTCCAAACTCTGAAAATTGCCTGCAAAAAAGGATTTCCGCTATAAAACATGTTTGAATCTTCAGACCACGGGGTTTCTTTCAGTCTTTCCAATACTCTTGTTAATGATCAAATATCTTCGATGGTCTCGTCTCTTTCGGGCGACAGTTGTAGACGAAGCTCTTTGAAATGTTAATATCCGATACAGTCTCTTAGAAACTCTGCCCTTGAAATCCTTCCATCCGGCCTCTTTCTCCATCGAAAGATCTCTCTCTTCTCCTCGCCTCCTTCTGCCTCTTCTCTGGTAAATCCTCTCATTTCCCTCTTCAGAAGTCTCTTTTTAGTGGCCGAAGCAGTCTTCTGGGGGATCAACACCCGCGACCAGTGGGAACGAGAGCAACAGGAAAAGTACAGACGACAATACGGAGACTCTGCATCCCCTGTGCCTAAGCCCATCTTCGATGCCAGTGGAAACCAGATTGGATGGACCAAGCCAACCGCCCCGGTTACCGGAGTGAACCCAAAGTTCGCCTTTGACGTCCACCACTACCACCTTCACGATCATCAACACAGCGTTGAGAAGAGGAGGATCATCGTCTTTTGAAAAAAGTTTTTGAATTCCGTAGTAGATTAAAATTGATATACATATGTGAAAAGCGTAGGTGGGAAGATGTGTGTGAGAGAGAGAGAGAGCGAGAGAGAGAAAGAACGAGAGAGAGAGAGAGAGAGAGAGAGAGAGAGAGAGAGAGAAGAGAGAATGCATAATAGTCTAGACTTTCCGAACTAAGAATTCATCCGAATTCAATTTGTCAATCAGACGGCGCCACTTTTGTGACCATTTTCTGAAATTGCTAATTTCTTCTTCAACTTTCATTGAAAACTTGGTATAAAAGCAGCCTTCCCCATTCCAATTCAACTCAAGATGAAATTCGCCTACCTGATTCTTGCCCTTTGTCCTGTCAGGTAGAATCCTTCAAAAACTAATACAATCGAATCATTTTAGGCCTTCCTTCTGTTCTCTCCTTCCCTAACCTCATTGGTGAAAATAAGTTTTTGTGGTCACTAAATTTGTTTATTTTTAGGCGAAAGTCATCAAAGCAACCCTGTTAAGAGGCTACTGATTTTCAAACAATCGTGGAACAAGTTCGGAAATGATGCAAAAGTGGGCATGGCCGAGGTAAGGAGCCAGCCGCGACTTGTCGAACCCGCGAAGTTCCGACCTCTTGGGAGCCCGCCCTAGTCTCATCGTGATATTAAAGTATTGAACAGAAAACTATAAAGTACTTCTTTTCATGAGTGTTTTGTTCATTTTATAAGATACAAGGTTACCTTCGCTATTCGAAGTTTTATAGTGGAAATTTCCGGATAAGCCGCAAAACTGACTGCATATCCATTGTTCCCAAGCGAATGCTGTGACCAACTTGAAATTCTGCCAAAAACGGTCTTACTTCAGAAGGTGTGCGATACTTACATTTGTGCCTCCGGGGCACCGATGTTTTCAAAACTCCAAAACTTCAAATACATCATTCCACTTCAGCTGGTCGGTCGAGGTGGAATCCCACAACTGTCCTGAGTTTGCAAAGTACGATGGGAGGGAGGTCTCCTCTACGGCCACTTTTCTTTGTTCAAGATGAGAGGATCCGACAGAAGAGACCCATCTATCATCCATCTAAGAGGGTCTCCGTTCATCTAAGAGGGACCCATCTAAGAGGGTCTCCGGAAAATGGAGGAAAAAATAAAGAAACCGTATCAAACAAGTTAGATGAAAAATGACTCTGGGCAGAAGACACTGAAAGCTGAGGAGAGTGAGGGGTTCGCAGACAAGAATCTGGTGGGCAAAGTGGAAACAGACTTGTACCGAAAGGCGGCCAGTAACCGCTCTGGCGCGAAAGACACTTCTTCCTGGGCCGCGCAGCTACCCTGACGCGGCCGAAGGCCACGGAAAGCTCAGATCGGACATTTTCACTTCTGATAAATGCGTGTATGTCTTTATTGATTGTTTCAAGGGATAATGATGATTTTTCTCCTCTTCTCAACGCTGTGTTGATGATCGTGGAGATGGTAGTGGTGAACGTCAAAGGCGAACTTTGGGTTCACTGCAATCGGATTGGCTGGGGAGGTGAATCCAATCTGGTTTCCATTGGAGTCGAATACGGGTACAGGGAGAGGGACTGGGGCTCCGGAGTCTCCGTATTGTCGTCTGTACTTTTCCTGTTGCTCTCGTTCCCACTGGTCGCGAGTGTTGATCCCCCAGAATACGGCTTCGGCCACTGAAAAGAGACTGAAGAAAGAGAGACATGAGGTTGCACCTTAGAAGAGGCAGAAGGAGGCGAGGAGAAGAGAGAGCATGCATTATCAGCGACATCAATCAAAGTTAATCTTTTTTTAGCCACTGCGGCAGTCAACGACACTCTGCCCCTTCGCTATGGTCGTAGCACTCTTGGTAAATTTCGTATGTAACTGAAAATGATAGTTTCAGGGGCTGAAAAGATGATAGAAATGCAGAAGAAGGCGGTGATGGGTGGGCTCGACAAAAAGGGATCGTCCAAAACGATCATTATTCCCTGGCCTCCTAGAAATGAGTAAAAAGCGTAGGCGAATAGACAGACATAAAATACTTTAGCACACATAACCGCAACGTGTTTTGTTTCCCAGGACAGAGAGAGAGAGAGAGAGAGAGAGAGAGAGAGAGAGAAAGAGACGGAGAGAGAAGTAGAGGCAGGGATACCATTGATGAACAAGTTTCTTCGACTCAAATCTTTACGGCTCTATCCTATTTAGTTTTGTTTCCCCTCTTCGCTTCCCCCTTGGTTGTGTCGGAATTCTCGTTATTAAATATTTCACAGAAACTATTTGTCTCAAATGTGCAAAATGTGCAGCGCCTTCTTTAAAGGCAGAGGCCCAGGAAAATGAAAAAGGACCTGTCCATGAGTCATGGACCATGACGTAACGTAGGCGAGAGAGTGTCATTTTCAATGGTGAAATGCAGAGAGTTTTACGATTAGCATGGACAGGTCCTCCTCTTCATTTTACGTGGGCATCTGCCTTTAATCTGTCAATATGCAGGTTGTAAGGTATAGTATGTTTCCAAAAAAGGCACCTGTTTTCGGCCAAAACCTTAAAGGATGGCACATTAGGTTCCGCCTCGATCTGCGCATTCCCCTTTCCAATAGTTTTTTTCTTCAATTTATTGTTATTCACTACAATGGTTGGTGGTTATAAATGAATCGTTGGTGGTTATAAATGAGTGGTTATCAAAGTCACTGAAAAGTCGTCAACCTTTCGTTGGAAAAAGAGTATACCGCTTTTTCTCTGCGTCTTTGCTTCTCGCACACTATTTCCGCCTTAGTATTGCACGGCTGCTGCATTTAGGCCGTTTTTAGCATAATGCCCGTTTGGCGACAGCTATAGAACGAAAGTAAATTTTTAGCGTATAGTTGTCGCCAAATTGGAACCAAGTCAATAAAATTAGAATGTTCTAGTGATCCTCTGTTGACATTGAAGTTCGTAGTATAATCAGTAAAGGACAGAGCATGCATTGCACATTTCCACAATTAGCATATGATTTCATTTTGGCGACTAACAGTGTAAGATTTCACAGTTTTCTAATTAGCTTCTCTCCTGTATGCTAATGAGCCGCTTCCCCGTCGCGTTTTATGTCTCCATTCCTCCCTCCTTCCCCTCACTTTGCTCCTCTTCACTCCCACTAGCCGGCTGTTCCTCCTTCTTCCATGTCTTCTCGCCACTTCCGCCAAATGTCTTTGGCCGATTGGATGCCTCTTCCCCCAGGCGAACGGTACCCTTTCAATTAATCGATGCCTAACGTACTCTCAGGAAGCCTGTGGAATTGCCTCCTCGGATCACTCGAGAGGAGTCGAAGCTTCTTTCTTCGTCGGGAAGGGGCCGCTGGCGACCGACGCCCAACGACAGACACGCCGAGAGGATGTTCATCTCCGGGGCTCTGTCCATCTTCGCAGAGGTTCCGAGGCTTCAGAAGCCTTGAACTGAAGATTTGCAGGTGATGCGTCCCTCGCTGGAAATGCGGCTGGGTCGTTTGTTCGCGTCGTTCTCTGAAACGGTGAACGAGGTTCTGCCGTTCTGGGACAAACTGAGCGACGAGTACAAGACGGGCTGGGCGAAGAGGGCCAAGGACACGCAGAAGAAGGACCATTTCATCTATCTGAGGGTGGCCAGAGCCAGGAAAATGGAAGCGACGGCCTCGTTTTGCGAGGGAGAGGAGGAAGTGGACACGGACCCAGATGAACTGCCGGGAGTGGTGTTATACACTCACAAGGAGGAGGAAGAGGAGGAGAGGGAGACACGGAGCAGCGGAGGAAAGAGAGTCTCTTTCAAAGAGTGAACAAACAGACAAACAAACGAATAAAGCACATTTGTTCAAGTTTATGGTGTGTGGCCAGCTGTGACTCTTTCTCTCCTTTGTTCGATGCAGACTTATGTTTTTTTCGTACCGTTATGAGAGAGAGAGAGAGAGAGAGAGAGAGAGAGAGAGACAGAGAGAGAGGGAGAGAGACTGACAGAAAGAAATAGTTTTGAGAAACAGCTGATCGGCTGAACCAGACGACCAGGGTAGGAAGGGACGCAGAGTCAAACGGTTGAACGCGGCAATCGATTTTCAATGTCGCTTTGAGATGTGAGATTGATAGGCTTATTCCAATTGTTTATCTTAACCTTCGTCCTCGTTTCGTTTTTTATTTAGATAAGTGGTTATGAAGCACTCAGGGCCAAGATGTGATTGTTTTTCGAACACATTGGCGGTGTTTTTGGAAATTAATGAATCTGGTTTCCCCGATTTGTATAGATCTCTCTCTCTCTCTCTCTCTCTCTCTCTCTCTCTCTCTCTCTCTCTCTCTCTCTCTCTCTCTCTCTGTGTGTGTGTGTGTGTTATGTTTGTGCTTGTGTTTGTGTGTGTATCATACACTGGAAAATTGAAAGAAAACCCGCGGTCTAAAAATTTAAACCTGTTTTATATCAAAAATTCGTATTCAATTGCATCTTTCAGAAATTAGACCTTTAAATTCGCAAAAACCACTTGTACTAGCGTGTTGCGCGTACGTTTTTACGCCATAGTCACTATAGTCGCCATAGTCGTTACATATCCAGTTTTCATAAAATTGTACGCGCGCGTACGCCTAAAAAACCAAAATTTCTAATGGATTCGGGCTACCCGCGCCGACCTCACCTTTGCGGCGCTTATGTGTATGTGTATTTGTGCTCCCATAGCACAAACGAAACCCTCACTTGAAAAAAACAGAGTTCTGGTACACCATTCAATAAGTAGAATAGTTTATGACTCTAAAGACCTTAGAAGTAGCTTCTTAAGTCCCCTTGGGACATCGGACCACCAGCACAACCTCCGTCTCGCCCTTGGCTCCAGGCTGCAGCTGCACCGACCCTCCAATAACAGCAGGCTGAGAAGGCATCTCCTACAATGAACATGAACTTTCAAACAATTTTTTGACCTACCTTCTTCGGCTTCTCCACCATTCCATTGTAGAGACTCGTATTGGAGCAGGTTTTCAGACTCGACGTGTCGTTGCCGGTGGGGTCGTCCCTTTCTCCATTCTCTCTCACTCCCTTCTCCTCCTTCTCTTTGGGATTTCTCTGTTCCTTCGGCGAGTGGCGAACAGCGTAGAACTCTCCAGTCGGCAGCTGACGGACAACCGCCTGTTTCTTGGGGAAAGCGCCTTCCGGAGTGCTCTTCTTATGACATTTCTCAGCTGATTTCTTGGAAATGGTGTCATCGTTATCATCTTCGATTTGCATGGGAAGGCCGGAACAGACTTTGGTCAGAACCATTTCGGCAACGGCACTCCTGAAAAAGAATTCTTGTTAAAGAGAGAAAAAGAGAGAGAGAGACAGAGTGAGAGAGAGAGGGAAGAGAAAATAAAAGTGAGATTTTCTTACGTTGCAAAGCGGCTGCCTCCCTGCTGAAATCCGACGTCGATGCTGAGATGGATGTCATCGCGGCCGTTCAACAGCTCCTGCACGGAATTGAGCACACAGCGACGGACGGTCTCCGCGTTCTCCACCTCGTAAGAGACGCGGTGAAACGGCCGAGCCGACCTGAATATGATGACATGGAAAATGGGGGACTCACATCCGACCAGTCAGGGGCGAAGATGAACAGAGACTGAAGAGGTAGGGGAAATGGAATTAGCGGGTTAATTGGCGATGTTAATTAGGCATTCCAATGCCTATTGACGACGACGAGGAAAGATAGATAGATAGAGAGCAAGAGATAGAGAGAGACAGACAGAGTCGTGTTCTTTGTCGTCTTTATTAGCATACTCCTACTTTGCGTGAAATGTCCCGAACCAGTTCCCCATCGGTTGGCCCCTCTACCGGTCGAATGTCAGTTTCTCCTGCCTTTCCTTCTTTAACCCAATTCAAGGCCCGGTCATCCTTTTCATCGAGTCTCCTACGAGGTGAACAATGCTGAGACCATCCGTGGCTGTGTGATCCGCACCGTGCAGGAGTTGCTGAACAGCCGCGGAGACGTCCATCTCAGCATTGACGTCGGATTTCAACAGGGCGATGGCACTTTTCAAACGTGGGTCTCTCTCTCTCTCTCTCTATCTCTCTTTCTTTCTCTCTCTCTCTCTCTCTCTCTCTCTCTCTCTCTTAAACTCTCATTTCAGCAATGCTATGGCTAAGATCGGTGTGACCAAGTCATCCAGGCCCGATGGCAATGAGAGTGAAGCTGAGGAAAATGAAGTGGATCATTCTTCTGAAGTAGTGCCTCCTTCGCCGAAGAACAAAGTGTTTCCTGTGAAGAAGGCGACCAGCCACCAGCTGCCGAGTGGAGAGTTCTACGCGACAAAGACTTTGGGAAAAGTGAAGAGAACGCAGCTGCAGGAGGAGGAACACGCCATCCGGGAGAAGGGATTCTGCGAAGATGCGACCGGCAACGACACGGTTAGTCTGCAGAGCTACTCGAGTAGATTGGCCATGGAGAATACGGGAAAGGTAGAAGACAAAGAGATTCCACTCAAGTTATAGTTTAGGAACCTTCGAATGAGAAGAGCTCCAAGGAGGGATAGATGTTCCAAGGAAGAACTCTCAGATGCTATTCTAGCGTTTAGACGAGTTAAACGTTTGCAGCGAATAAAGTATATTATGTGCTTTTATTACTGATTGATCAAACAAAAAGAGAACTTTTTTTCACTAATTCCAGTTTAAATCCGTAATTGTGTGTGCCTTAAAGTTGGGGGGATCCTAAGGCCTTAACATGATTATGAAAGTGAAAGTTTTAAGTTAATGTGGAGTATAGGACTTCACGTAGTGCAAAGTGTAAGCGACTTAACAGAATGAGTAGTGTGGATGCCGTAGAGTTTCGGAAAGAGGTTTCAAATGTATCCTTTACTCTCTTTACTAATTACGCATACTGCAATTTATGTGTTTTAAGGTAGTAGGTAGGCTAAAGGTGATTTCTGATCATCAGCAAAGTATAAACGCCGTGAACATTGGTTATCTTCTCATCGCCCCTTCTGTAGACATCTCCGTCTGAGGGAAACAATGAAAAAGATTTTGAAATTCACACTCCCGCATGAAAATTTGTAGGGCGTCTTTACATAAAAGCTCTCCTCCTGTACTCTAGCCATCCAAAGATGAATCCCCTCGCTCTGATCCTCTTCGCCTTCTGCGTCTTCTCTGGTCGGTTTGAGTCTCTCTCTCTCTCTCTCTCTCTCTCTCACTCTCTCTCTCTCTCAAATCAGAAATATCTTTTTAAGCCATCGATGCCCAAGCGGGGTACGATGTGAATGGAAACCAGGTGATCCTCCCTTCCCTTGGCTACTTTGACGCCCACCACTACCATCGCCATAAACACAATCACAAGGTCTCCCAAAAGAATAAGCAGTCTGGTACAACTATTTCTAATGTTACACAAAATCGACTGAATTCAGACAATACCCAGTCTGACAAAACTTCTCTGGAATACTTGGATGCGCTTCTCAACTACGTCAACAATGAGCTGATTCGGATTGCAAAGCAGAGGAAAATAATTGTTCTGTAGATACTTACTAGTAGTGTTAGTAAACATTCAATGTAGTACGGGAATATAGAGGCACGAGATAGAGATTGAGAAAGCGAGTGTGAGAGATAGAAGCTGACAGCTCTGGAATGTTCTTAAAAACCTTTATTGGACCTTCACGGAAGGCTTTTAGATGCGATCTTTTGTGCGTATTTCGGGAGGCCATCGAATCAACTTGGACGATTCCTTTTTGATGAGTGCAGCCGTCCTGACTTTCTTCTGAATCTCTGTCATCTTTTCAGCCCTTGAAACAATCATTTTCAGTTACATACGAAATTTACCAAGAGTGCTACGACCATAGCGAAGGGGCAGGGTGTCGTTGACTGCCGCAGTGGCTACAAAAGATTAACTTTGATTGATGTTGCTGATAATTCACCTCCAAAGATTATGCACACAACTAGCAGAAGCACAAGGCGTCTCATCGTTCTCTGGAAAAGTTATAAAAGGAGGGTAGATAGAGACATAGAGAAGGCACAAACCGAAATATACACAGAAATTGATGTAAATAGAAGAGAGTGTGTGTGTTTGTGTGCCTCCGCGTGTATAGCATCTAAGTGAAAAAAAACGAAATGGTGAGCTAACTATAGGGCATTTCCAAAACTGAGACAAGGAAAAAGGGATTTTCTAGACTAGGCACAATGGGTCCCGCCGCGATCGTCTAATTGTCTGCGCACTCCTCTGTTACAATGCTATTTCGCATATTTTATTTCTGTTCACTTCGATGTTTCAAATCGTCAATGGTTAAATACCAAGGAAATTCACGGTCATTCAAAAGTCGTCGTCTCAAGATAGGAAATAGACTATAATTGATGTTGTTGTTCCTCTCCTCCAAACTCCCCTATTTAAATCAAAATCCTAATGATGTCTCTTTTCGGCGGAAACAAGTCATCTATGACAAACCACACCACCTTTAAGCTTTGCACGTTTTCTCAGAATCAACACGAATGGTGAAATGACGTTATTCTTGTAGGATTTAACTTATTTCAAGTAATATGGGATCGTTTATCTAATATTCTTATGTAAGACAGATACTTGAAAATCGACCCCTCCGTCTGGACGAACAAAAGTGGCAAACCTTTGAAATGGTAATCTCCGATAGAGTCTTTGAGAAATTCAGTCATTTAAATACTCCCTTCTCACTCCCTTTCTATCGAAAGATGCAGCTCCTCTCTCTTCTCCTCGCCTCCTTCTGCCTCTTCTCTGGTAAATCCTCTCATTTCCCTCTTGAGAAGTTTTTTTCAGTGGCTGAAGCCGTCTTCTGGGGACTCGACCCAGAACGCTTAAGACAACAAGAGTATGAGAGGAAGTATGGAAAGAGCTTCTGGAGTGACTCTGCCTCCCCTGTGCCTAAGCCCGTCTACGATTCTAATGGAAATCACATTGGATTCACTTCCCCCGCCAAACCGACTGGATTGAACCAAAAGTTCGACGTCCACCACTACCATCGTCACGATCATGTTCACAGCAAGGCCAACAATGTAGAAGATTCTCAGACAGGTAAATTGATATAAAATACGAGAAATCACAACTAAAATCAGGAAACATCGGCTCTGAGCAAAACACTTTGGAGTACCTGGAACAGCTTTTGAACTACATGAAGGGCGAGTTGCAGAATGTGCAGAAGAGAGCTAAACTCGTTGTTTTATAGATTATTAATAAACAAATTGTTTCCTGCATTTTACCCTTTGCACCTCTTGTATCTTTTGTCTCTCTTTGCCACTCGGTCTCTCAAGTATTGCCTCCCTCGTTCCCTTCTCTACGGACTCCGCCTGAGGGAAACAATTAAATCGGTGTTCAAATCACACTTTCGCAAAAATATTCGGGGAATGTCTGCATAAAAACCCACCTCCCGTACTGTGGCCATCCATCCAAAGATAAACCTCCTCGCCCTGCTCTGTAACGCAGGAACCTAATCACAAGGATGCTGAGTATAACCAGCAGTAACGAGATGACGAAAATTGCAAATCGCTGCTACGAAAGGCACAGATCACAAGAAGCACCGAATACAGGGCACGAGAGAGGGTGCGGTACTAGAAGAGCGCTGAGTTGACCGCCAAAAGGCGTCTCATCTTCTGGAGATTCTGGAGGTCTCCCTGGATAGATTCCCCAAAATTACTGATATGATCCCAAAATTACTGATCCGTTGCATTATGGGGACCTGTTTGCGCTACAGATCATATAGAACAAAAAAGGCCCACCCGCTTTTACGGGGTGGACCAGTTGGTAAGATTGCCATGGTTGGTAAGGAATAAACAAATACAAGAACGAAGGCAATTGACGACGTCAAAAGGAGGCTTGTAGTTTGGAGCGTGTAGATGAGCAGATGACAAACCGACACCATACATTGTCAAGCTCCGCCATTAGCGGCGGTGTGGCCGTCGCAATTTGTAGTGTTCGTCAAATTTTGTTAATGAAGGGGGTCCGCCGCAAATTTTCGATACTTTTTGTAATAGAAGAGGCTGTCGCAAAATTTTCCCCCGCGGTGGGTTGCCCAAGTATGACCGACACCTGAAAAATATATTATGAATATGAAGTGTAATCTTTGAAGTCACATATTTTTTGCATATGGACACGGTAACGTTACTTTACTTCACAAATCTGCATAATATCAATTATTTTAACTCCGCAGATTCATAAGCCGAAAGCCGAACGACATTACCATGTCCCAGATGGGCTAATGCATAAAGGCGCTCTGCGGCCGAAAGGTCTTGGGTTCGATTCCCACCGGTGTCCAATGCAGAAAATCGGGGGAAACGCAAAGTCACAGAGAAACCAAAGGTAGATAGAAAGTGCCTTTACATTTTAAAAATAAAACACAAAAAATTGGCGCGCCTACCCTCCCCTTACCTAATTTTAGAAAATTTCTTCGGCAAAATACCTACCGTAACGTAACATCGACATTTCCAAGAAAATACAGCCTCCGCTCGCTCGGCCATATACATCATCGGGAATACTTCAGATTCTTGTATTCCGGCATTCAGCTTGTTCCTCCGCATTCGCGAATCCCGTCTCGTGTCCACATCGTAAACAGGTCTTCAGCCATCGCAGACGTACCTCATCGCTTCCAGATTTCCTGAAATACAGGCGTTTGCAAGTTTTCTCGGTTGTTTAAAAAAAGGTCCGAAATTTCACATATGAAGCGTAGAACACATTCTTCACTTTTTCATATTCCCGCATGGAAAAGGCACTAAAACTGACCGCGATATGAAGTACTTGGTTCAGATCTCTTCTTCCTCTTCGGCTGTCTAGCTTTTCATGCACGGCAGTGGTTGGCAGTAGTCACCATAGTCGCATTCGTAGAATACGGTGTACTTGTCTTCGCATAAGGCGTCTCCGTCGATATCTCAAAAGTGAGCATGTCGCAGAAGATGGGGTGACGTCTCGAGCCACATTCGGCAGTGGCACTTCGAACACGGGCCGCGAATAGCATGAGAATTCCAGTGACTTCCCTAAAATACCAGTATTTCCGGCCAGGTTCAAAAGGGAATTACCATTGACGTCGCACTTTCCGTAGTTCCATCCCTTGAGAATGGGATCCAGCAGTTCCACGTAATTCTGCCAGTGACGGGACGAGAAAGTCTTGATTTTGTCGAGGTCCTGTAGGGAAAATAAGAAAAATGAACATTTAGGGGCTTACATTATCTTTGAACCTTCCGAAACGCCATTTGTCTCCGTCCACAGGCTTATTGCTACGTCACTACCATCGATCTTCTTGATGTCTCAGCTGCCGATCGTAGTGGCCTGAATAAAAAAGCTATCATAGGTCATACAGTAACGAGCTACTGATGGATTCACTTTCAAGCAACCCTCCCCCACATTTTAGACGCGACATACCTTCCCATCGGCCTTTATAGTCATCTACGGATGGAAGGAGACATAGTTTCGAAGTCGTAGAACTGCGTTTCTTCGCAGAGAGCGTCCACAGTTTGCGAAGATGAACATATCGAAGATGGAGACGGCGATGAAGCAGCTTAGCTAATCTGAAAAAGAATTTTCACAAGGATTCTGATGCCAACGCACTAATTCTGGGGTCCTTTGGTGACACATCGTACTCCTCCTTCGTCGCCTCCAAAACCTCTAGGACGATGCACTGCTTGTGGATTATCTTGTGCTCATCGTCCCTCATTGCGAAACGTCTACCAATCCCACACACCAAAACGGTGGCTTCTGGGCTCAATGGACTTTTACTGAAAAAATGAAGTTAGTAATTAGAAAAATGACATTTCTAGTTTACTTGTCCAGTCCATCGCACTTCTGCGGTTTGATGTCCTTGGCTGTGGGAGTGGAGCGGCGTGTTCTGTTCATACGGCATCCAAGAAAGTGCAGACGAATAGTCTTTTCATAAGAGTCGAAGTAGAACACATCGGTGGTGCGTCGTCGCCGTGGTGCTCGTCGTCGAACCAGCAAGCACACCGAGAAAATCATATGGCAGATTACGTTACAAAACAAAATAAGCGAGAGAGAAAGAAGAGAGAAAGAGAAGTAAGAACTCTAGGCACATACACTCACTCACTCGCGTACACATACACACTTACACACGTACCTACGCACTGACACCCCTACACTACTTACTCACGGGCACACGCATACACTCGCACACATTCATACACACGCACACTTTCACACGTAGCTCACACGCGCATACACTCACGCAGGCACGCTCACACACGCGCTCACACACCCTACACTTTCACAAACTCTTACTCCACACATAAAGTGAAACGCCCAAATTAAACCGTTGAGCAGCAATCGCACTCCCGTCCGTGTGCTACATGCTCACTGCTCTTCACACCCTTCTCCTCCAGCTCGAGTCTATTTCTCTACTGTGCTCCCTGACCCAAAAGCCGTGGTTGTAATCCCGTATGCCGCTTGTTGCGGAGAGTAATGGCCAGATTGCAAAATTTAGATCTCGAAGCGAAAGGCCAAAAGGAGTAGGACTCGACATCGTTCGACCAGGCTCTCCCGATGCCACAGAACCGGATCGGAAGGGTGTATAGGTTAATTCAAGCGTTTCGCGGCGAGGGGCGGGCGGATGGGCGAGCGAGCGGGCGAGAGAGAGAGAGAGAGAGAGAGAGAGAGAGAGAGAGAGAGAGAGAGAGAGAGAGAGATGGAATACCTGACCTGATATGTAGGGGAGAAGCGGACGAGACAGCTTCAGAAGACCAAAGGCATAGGCGGCTACTTGAAAGACGACGCCGCAGTGAGGGCAGGGAGGAGAGAGCCGGGGAAGGCGACCGTCCGAGGCGATGACTGAAGAATGAATGATTGGGAAAAGTAAAGAATGACCACGTAGGCGGAGGTTACTGACATGCTAATGAGATATGCTTACGAGAATACGATGAATAGAGTTTGGAAATGAAATATGCTAATGAGGTAAGAACAAAGGTATTCAAGAACGAGACAAAACGAACGAAGATAACGGGGTTAATATCGAACGAGAAGGTGGAAAACCACGCAAAGCGACCTGAGGATCTGAGAATCATGGGTAATCCATGGAAACGCAATGTTCAGAGCTGGACACGTGGCGTATTGTGAGAATTTAGCGACAGCTAGCTGGGTTTAAAAAATAGCGTAAGCTTGACGCATGGCAATTTCTAGCAAATTGGCATCCTTTTCGAATTAACAAATTTAAAAACAATTAAAAATAGAACTGGCCTGATGTGTTTGAAGATAAGAACGGAGACAGCGACTGGAACGATTGCCAACGTGATGACAATTCAACCGAGGGGAATTAATTGCAACGACATAATTACGTACTGTCGGAGGGAAATCGGAATTTTCAAAATTCCAAATGGAAAAATCAATATTTTCACGACACTCACTATCAGGAACAGGTTTTTATTCGTTGAAATCCGATTAACTTGTGTGAATCGTAATATTTTAAATTATGATTTTTGTTAAATTGTGGGACTGTATAAGTGTATAAACGGCATATCTGTCTCAATGACACCTGAATAGAAAAATAAAATCAGGTTTAGTATCTCTTTCTCCATCTCCATGAAGCTTGCTTCAATAAATTTATTTGTTTATTTTCGGTTTATCTACGGAATGCGGATAATTCTCTCCCTGGCCTCCCTCTTTCTGACCTCTTCATTATGCTGAATGAACCGTTGAACCACAGATTTAGGGGACTTTCTCTTTTTGCTTCCTGTAAAAAGTTATTTGTGTTTCTTTTTTGGCTGTTACCACAAGTGGGAGGTGGCTGTTCTTGATTTTCGGACGATTTCACAGCTTCACAGACCGAGGAGAGGAGGAATAGAGTTAGGAACAAGGCGAGGAATCGCATTTTTGATTCGAAACTGAAGATTGATTGGAAGTCGATCTCAGATGAGCTGAAATTTCACACGATCACAATCGTATCGGGTATTTCCATTACAAAAGGCATTTCGATTGGTTTTTGTTCACTTGACGGGAGGGTAGACAGAATGGTTAACCGAATGACCGAGAAATTGAGTTTTGTTGTTTCTTTTCAAAGAAAACATTCTCGTTTTTATAGCGCCTGATAGAACAAGGGTACCTTTGGCGCATTTTACAAACAAAGGGTACGCGTTGTTTTACTTGCTGAGCGGGCCTTTTCCTAGATTGCATCAATTTCGCTCCCTTCAGTTTTTCATTCATGGTTTCGTTATGGTTTTCTTACATAAGAATTCACGGCGTGAGCTCCGTCCCTGGCGTTTTTCTCCTTTTTTCCATTAGCTTTCCTGCTTAGTTAGTGTTTTTGTACGGATAGCAAAATCGATCGTCTGTTATCATTTCAAATGAACGCCTCCACCGTCATTTTTCTTGCCAGGCTTTACAATTAAACATGTAACATCTGAATGAGAAGAATCTTCGAAGAGGATTGAAAATTGCCGGAGTAACTGCCGGTTCTGTGGTTGCCGCACCTTATGCAATTCCTGCTGTCGTTGGACTTTTTCGATTTGGAGCTGGTGGAAGAGCTGCAGCATCGGCTGGTGCTGCGTGTATGTCAACGGGAGGGGGTTAGTTCATGCCACTCACTCACTCATTTTTAGGGGTTACGCCTTTCCTAGTCTCAGTTTGTCAATCAGTTGGGGCTACAGGAACAATTTCTGGTGCAGCTCAAATTGCAACGGGTGTTGATGCGGGATTAATTACTTCTTTCGTCACACGGACGTCGGGGAAGGATGAGGAATCGAAGAATGAAAAAGAGACTAAAGAAGAATCTCAGACATTTGAAGACTTTGAAAAAGAAGAAACGAGCACGGAAGAAGAAAAAATCAAAGTGTTCAACGACTGTTTCATAATGTCAAAACTGTAGAATTCTGAGCAATGTATCGGTTTTGATTGGTTTTCAAATGGAAATCCTGCGTACCCGTTAGCGCGCCCGATTAGATCACAGGTCATCGCGGCGGGACCCAGTCCCAGGGTTCGTTATTAATGAAGGCCAATCTTTCAGTAATACAATTTGTTTATTAATAATCTATAAAACAACGAGTTTAGCTCTCTTCTGCACATTCTGCAACTCGCCCTTCATGTAGTTCAAAAGCTGTTCCAGGTACTCCAAAGTGTTTTGCTCAGAGCCGATGTTTCCTGATTTTAGTTGTGATTTCTCGTATTTTATATCAATTTACCTGTCTGAGAATCTTCTACATTGTTGGCCTTGCTGTGAACATGATCGTGACGATGGTAGTGGTGGACGTCGAACTTTTGGTTCAATCCAGTCGGTTTGGCGGGGGAAGTGAATCCAATGTGATTTCCATTAGAATCGTAGACGGGCTTAGGCACAGGGGAGGCAGAGTCACTCCAGAAGCTCTTTCCATACTTCCTCTCATACTCTTGTTGTCTTAAGCGTTCTGGGTCGAGTCCCCAGAAGACGGCTTCAGCCACTGAAAAAAACTTCTCAAGAGGGAAATGAGAGGATTTACCAGAGAAGAGGCAGAAGGAGGCGAGGAGAAGAGAGAGGAGCTGCATCTTTCGATAGAAAGGGAGTGAGAAGGGAGTATTTAAATGACTGAATTTCTCAAAGACTCTATCGGAGATTACCATTTCAAAGGTTTGCCACTTTTGTTCGTCCAGACGGAGGGGTCGATTTTCAAGTATCTGTCTTACATAAGAATATTAGATAAACGATCCCATATTACTTGAAATAAGTTAAATCCTACAAGAATAACGTCATTTCACCATTCGTGTTGATTCTGAGAAAACGTGCAAAGCTTAAAGGTGGTGTGGTTTGTCATAGATGACTTGTTTCCGCCGAAAAGAGACATCATTAGGATTTTGATTTAAATAGGGGAGTTTGGAGGAGAGGAACAACAACATCAATTATAGTCTATTTCCTATCTTGAGACGACGACTTTTGAATGACCGTGAATTTCCTTGGTATTTAACCATTGACGATTTGAAACATCGAAGTGAACAGAAATAAAATATGCGAAATAGCATTGTAACAGAGGAGTGCGCAGACAATTAGACGATCGCGGCGGGACCCATTGTGCCTAGTCTAGAAAATCCCTTTTTCCTTGTCTCAGTTTTGGAAATGCCCTATAGTTAGCTCACCATTTCGTTTTTTTTCACTTAGATGCTATACACGCGGAGGCACACAAACACACACACTCTCTTCTATTTACATCAATTTCTGTGTATATTTCGGTTTGTGCCTTCTCTATGTCTCTATCTACCCTCCTTTTATAACTTTTCCAGAGAACGATGAGACGCCTTGTGCTTCTGCTAGTTGTGTGCATAATCTTTGGAGGTGAATTATCAGCAACATCAATCAAAGTTAATCTTTTGTAGCCACTGCGGCAGTCAACGACACCCTGCCCCTTCGCTATGGTCGTAGCACTCTTGGTAAATTTCGTATGTAACTGAAAATGATTGTTTCAAGGGCTGAAAAGATGACAGAGATTCAGAAGAAAGTCAGGACGGCTGCACTCATCAAAAAGGAATCGTCCAAGTTGATTCGATGGCCTCCCGAAATACGCACAAAAGATCGCATCTAAAAGCCTTCCGTGAAGGTCCAATAAAGGTTTTTAAGAACATTCCAGAGCTGTCAGCTTCTATCTCTCACACTCGCTTTCTCAATCTCTATCTCGTGCCTCTATATTCCCGTACTACATTGAATGTTTACTAACACTACTAGTAAGTATCTACAGAACAATTATTTTCCTCTGCTTTGCAATCCGAATCAGCTCATTGTTGACGTAGTTGAGAAGCGCATCCAAGTATTCCAGAGAAGTTTTGTCAGACTGGGTATTGTCTGAATTCAGTCGATTTTGTGTAACATTAGAAATAGTTGTACCAGACTGCTTATTCTTTTGGGAGACCTTGTGATTGTGTTTATGGCGATGGTAGTGGTGGGCGTCAAAGTAGCCAAGGGAAGGGAGGATCACCTGGTTTCCATTCACATCGTACCCCGCTTGGGCATCGATGGCTTAAAAAGATATTTCTGATTTGAGAGAGAGAGAGAGTGAGAGAGAGAGAGAGAGAGAGAGAGAGAGAGAGAGAGAGAGAGAGAGAGAGAGACTGAAACGAACCGGAGAAGACGCAGAAGACGACGAGGAGCAGAGCGAGGGGGTTCATCTTTGGATAGAAACATTACAGGTGGAGGGTTTTTATGCGAAGCCACCCTCCAAATTTTCTTGCGGGAGTGTGAATTTCAAAATCTTTTTCATTGTTTCCCTCAGACGGAGATGTCTACAGAAGGGGCGATGAGAAGATAACCAATGTTCACGGCGTTTATACTTTGCTGATGATCAAAAAACAAATCTTTTACCGGTTTCGTTAAACAAATCGAAAAGTAGTGTAAATGAAAACATGTTCTGATTGAGAATATGTATCAACGCTTAATGAACCGTTGTTCAAATTAATTATTTTTGATCCGATTGGATTCAACTGAAACCAAGCGGCTGAATGCCTTCTGCGCGACCCCAGTAATTATCATCTGCGTCGGTATGTTGGCTTTTTTTTGAGAGGTAAGGAAAGGGTGAAAATATTAATCAGTTCATTCAGCAATTATTAAATTTGAACACCATGTCTCCTGCTAACGACTCGTCCCTCCTTCAGTTCGATGACCCCCGCAAGGTTAGTTCAAATGCCATTACGTCAAAAGTTAGGAACATCTTATGTTTCATTTTTGAAAAAGAAGGTAGATTATTTTTAAAGTAATACTTTTCCTTTTAACACTTTGAAATTTCATCCACAGCGAAGCGAGATATTCCTTTTTGAATTGTGCAATTCCAAGGCTAATTTTGCTGCCGTGGGCGCGGATCTCGCTAAACAACGAGCAGCTTTGATGTTTTAAAGAAACCATAAACATTTTTCATTTTCAGTACCTATGGGGCACAATTATCAAAAATTAAAAAAATAATTAACTACGCGTTTATCACCCTTTCCCGGGTAGAATTCGCTGCAACAGAGCGCGGAAACTCGCCAGTTTTGCAAAGAATTTGGCTCTAGAATTCAATTTTCGAACATGCGTGGGAGGAAATCATGATTTTTCAATAAATAATCAATTTCCTCAAAAATAACTTTACTTTCAGGCCGTTGTTGAGCATTTCCTGAGGAACATTTTTTCTTGTGCCAATTTGGATGACGACGTTTTGACCCTTCTTTCCCTGTGGGACAAGTTTGGAGATGACGTCATTGACAAAGGAATCGCCGAAACAGAGGACGAAATCAGACCCGTAAGTTGGATTTTCGGAATTTTAAATCATTTTTGTTTAGGTTAGGGTTTTGATATTGAAGACCTTGCTGGAGTACCCTCATGAAATGGAACTGGAGTTCATGATGGACACCATGGATCACCCTGCACTGCGTTTAGTCGAAATGGCTAGGTACGTTAAGAAAAAAATGGAGGAAATGCGTGTTTTAGGAAGATGAATATGACCCACTCCACATACATAGGAACC
The DNA here is from genome assembly GCA_964057215.1 of Oscheius myriophilus. Lineage (NCBI taxonomy): Eukaryota > Metazoa > Nematoda > Chromadorea > Rhabditida > Rhabditidae > Oscheius > Oscheius myriophilus. Next base: position 11,346,386 of record OZ059904.1, read on the forward strand.
GCTGCAAAGGGAGGAAGCTGTTGCTTTGAGGATGACGATATGAACACAAGTGGTTAGTTCTCCCTCTCTCTTCCTCTCTCTCTCTCTCTCTCTCTCTCTCCATATCTCTTCCTCTCTCTCTCTCTCTCTCTCTCTCTCTCTCTCCATATCTCTTCCTCTCTCTCTCTCTCTCTCTACATATCTCTTCCTCTCTCTCTCTCTCTCTCTCTCTCTCTCTCTCTCTCTCTCTCTCTCTCTCTCTCTAACTCTTCCTCTATCAAAAGTTTTATCTTTTTCAGTCTCCTTCTGCAAGTCCTGCCGCCTTGTGATGTGCATCCGATGCGAGGACCCCTTCTGCCTCAAGAAGCTGAACAACCTCATTGCTGAGAACATTGAAACAGAAGTCGATCAGACTGACGCTGAAGACGAAGTGGAAGAGATGGAGTTCGAGTGATCTTGATCCCATTTTCTTGATTCGAAACAAGTTTTGTAGTTCTAGGTATAAAGATCTCTATTTTAATTCGTATTATGGGTTGGGGTTCTTCCATTCAGGCACAAATTCTTTGAAAACTCGCTTTATCCAATCTCCAATAGTTCTCAAGTCGAAGTCACTTTCGAGGGTATATACCCACAGATCTGATCTTCTGAAGCGTCGATGTCACTTCCGGCCACAAAAGGACACTTCATCCAGCAAGTGCCTCCGTTTTCACTGGTCCATACAAAATGGTCACATTCCGGAGTGCCGTTACAGAATTCTCCACATTCGTCTTTGAAACTGGGGGTACTTTCAAGGTCGTTGTTTTTATAGTCACAGCCTGTAGCCCACATCACTCCGTTGTCGTTTTGCCAATCCTAAATCGATTATTGATTTAACTGTGATAGCAAGGGCGGCTAAGTGCTACATTTTCAAAGCTGCTTCTTCGTTCAGCCGCTCTATGATTGGCGTTCCCGGATAGATCGCGGCAGGACCCCAAACCAAAAACCTTTAAGAGCTATTACCTATCTGAATGAACCATATGACTAGCTTTAGTTTGTGCAAAGAACGTTTATAAGGCCTTACCCTGGAAGAGACTAAATGCAGCAGCAACAGTACAGTTAGAGACAATACGATCATCATGTGGAATGCGGTGAACTGCAGAATAACTGCAACTTGCCGTTTTATACCAACAATGTTTGTATTTTTGTTTGTTACAGTTGTTTGCAGCGAAAATCTGCATGTTTGTCAACATCTGATCACATTTATCAATTTTTCGTGGTAATATTCCTGATGTACATGCAGAACTCTCCCTCCGATAGCATATCGATGATTTTGCTATTATTTGGAGAACACATGCACACACAGACACAGACACAGATAAACACATACACACACAAACACACACATAAACTCACACACATATACACATGCACACACACGTAACATTATAGATGCATTTCTTCGACAATTTGATCTAATTCCGAAGCATGTTGACGATCATGTAACTGTTAATGGCGACCAGTTCCGTCAACTTGTCAACTGTTTTTTGAAGGTAGGCTACGGTTTCTAAATGATCACGTTAGCGCATTCAAGCAATAATTGTACCGGCGAGGATTCCACCGGAGACGGGAGGAAGAACGGGGAGAGGGGGCACAGGAGGAGTCACCACTGTGATTTTACGCTCTAAAATATCACTTTTTCTAGCATTCGAAGGAGATTACTGGAGATATCATGGGAAGACAAACGTTTCACAGGGACGGCATTGATGACTGAAACAAAATTATATCCATTCAATAATGTGATTTACCGGAGAAAATGCAGAAGAAGAGGAGAAGATATGCGATGGGGTTCATCGTTAAGATATTTCAGTGAAAAGAAGTGTTTTGTAGAGAAAGCAATCAGAAATGGCTTGCGGCGATTTGAATTTCAAAAAGATTTTCATTGTATAACTCAGACGGAGATGTCTTCAGTCACGGCCAGTGGGAGTGGAAAAAGGCAAAAGACGGACAGAGAGAGAGAGAGAGGAGAGAGAGAGATAAGATGCGTGGAAACTCCATTTATTCAAGGCGTTATCTAAAGTATGACAATCCTGTTCTCCCTTTTCTTCCTGTTAGGTTCTAGGCTTTGGAATTGTTTGTACTCTGGAATAAATCTTGAAGCTCTCATATTCTGCCCTGAATTAATTCATAATATTTGCTTCTGTCCAAATCTACCCTCGATGATTACACCAGGTGGAAGACGGACAGCATAGCCTGGAACAAGTGATGAAGAGATCACGGATCGCAAATACAGACAGACACAGACACACAGACACATACACAGACACTCACACACACACACACACACACACACACACACACACACACACACACAAAACAAGAATACACGCATACACACATACACATACACACAACAGGCATACACATACATAGAGAGAAGTCCATTTAAGTATACGGGATAGAGATAGTAAGATAGAGAAAGATACAAAGACAAAAAGAGGAGAGAAAGAGAGAGAGAGAGAGAGAGAGAGAGAGAGAGAGAGAGAGAGAGAGAGAGAGATAGAGTTTGTATACCTGCAACAAGAATGGTGAAGATGACCAGAACGAAAAAGATTTTCATATTGTTTGCGAAACGGTTCCAAACAATTACATTTTAAAGGGGCATCACATTTTTATATTCAGCGTCGTCTGTCTAGTCAAGTTCAGGAGTTCAAGACAATGAATGGTATGGCTAGATATTTCAAAGTTAGATTGTTTTGCTCATTCATGATTTATTTAAAAAGGATCAGTCTAGAAAATGATGATCCTCGCCTTCTTTTCCTTGTGCTGTTTGTTCGCGTTGATCTTGAACTGCTTGTACTTGGTAGCCAGTTCCGACTCCTGAACTCCACCTGAAATTGAAAATGATTCATGTGACCTCTTAGAATCCTTTTTACCCTTGCGATCAGCGAGATGACCAGAAGGAAGACGAGCATCGGTCACTAAAGTATGTTTATTTGCGTAGTTTCAATCGTTTCTTACCTGAGAAGATCAAGAAGAAAACGAAGAACAGAGCCAAGAACTGCATTGTTGGTTATGGGGAAAGAGAGAGTGGAACGTCGGTTTTATTGAGTCTCTTCCACGCATTTCTCGTATATTAGCATAACAAAGATATCGTTCAATGGGGAATTGTTTCACAGAACAGCAGATGAACAGAACAGCCAACTGGAAATGGTGGTTTGAAGTGACCTGAGAGTCAGAGAAAGATGGAAAATGTGTGTGTGTGTGCGTGCGCGCGCGTGTGTGTGTGTGTGTGTGTGTGCGTGTGTGTGTGTGTGTGTGTGTGTGTGTGTGTGTGTGTGTGTGTGTGTGGCAAAATAAGTTATCAAGACGAACGCAAATCGATAGACCACCCAGAAAGTAGCATCTAACAATAAGATGGCGGAGGGTCGCCCATTTAACCCGAGGCATGTCTCCAGGACTCGAGGGAGGCGCGAGGTCAATCCTCTTCTGCCTCCCCTTACTCCCATTCACTATCATTCTACTCACATCTCTCGACTCGCGCAACTCCAATGTTCTTCTACCTCCTTCAGAATCACCCCATGCTTGGCGACCATGTTCTCGAAAAGGTGGAACCAACTCTATTTTTATAAAACTTTTTCTCATCTTCAGCTAACATTTCCTTCTCTGAACCGTCTCCGTTCCGATTTTATCGAAGTTGACCAGTATATTACAAGAAAGGGCATAGCGTTCGTTAAGGAACTATATTTTCAACAGGTTTGTTGTAGAAAGAGATGAGAAAAAGAGACAAACTTGAGAGAAAGCGAGGGATAAATAGAGATAAAAAGGTAGAGATGCAGTGAGAAAGAAAGAACAGAGAGACAGAGACATTAGTGACTAATAATTAGTCACTATTAGTCAACAAAAGAAAAGTGACTACCTCTGTGACTCACACTCAATTAACCTGAGACTGAGACTCAGATGAAAGATAAATAGACAATTTAGGATTTATCTTCGAAAGAGGTGTATTTGGTCGATTCTTTCACCACGAACTACTGTAAACAAATAAATGCTGAGAGGAACGACAAATTCTGTGAAGAAACTTTTTTCGCCGCTGTTAAAAACAGGAAAATTAATTTCACTTATGTTGAATCCCTAGAAATTGTAGGCGACCTTTGTTGCAATTAACTGAGGATGTCACATTTTCAGGACGGACGAATCCGAGCGCAATTGGATGATACTCATGGGACGGTGGAAGTTTTCCAACGAAAATTGTTTTGTGATCGTTTGTACCTCAAAAATTCAAATGCAGAAACAGCCCTGCACTTTGCGGCAATCTACAAACCACGCCATCTATCGACGTGGAGCAGAGAGACAGACCTCGACGCAGAGATTTTGGCTCATCCAGCGCTAGAGGTTAGTGAGACGAATGAAAGAAACACACATACACACGTACACATACACACACGCGCACACATACACATACATACGCACGCACGCACGCACGCACACATACACAAACACACACACGGCACAGAATCAATGAATTTTTCAGTCCGTCGAAGAAGTGATCTTATTCTCTGTGCCATCTAAAGTTGATTTCAACAAGAGGGTCAAGTCAATCAAATATTTGACTCTGGGTAACAGCACCGAAGATTACGACGATGACATACTTTATTTCTTAGAGGTTAAGAACTTAGTAACCAGCAAATACTAAAGTTTTCAGAAATTTGTTGAAGGAAAGGAGACACTTTGTCGGTTGAAGATCTCCTTTATAAATCAATATGGAAACACCTTGACTCAAAAGATTTGTGAAAGGTTTCAAGGAATCTGTGAAATTGTGAGTTGCCTTATCTCATTTACAGATTTTGTTTTTCCAGACATCAAAAGGCGCGATTCTTATGAAGACCAAGACTTCGGTTGCTTTTATCAGCAGGTCGCACCAATCCTTCTTATTCCGTTCGGTAGAATTGGGGAAAGAAGAGCGCCTGAAACCTCTGTTTGAGAAAGGAGTTTGCATGGTTTGGGTAAGAGGGAGAGAGAGTGAAAGAGACAGAGAGAGAAAGAGAGAGATGTATAGAGATCAACTGTTTGTTTTAGAACTATTATGTTGAAAGGGCTGCTGACACAGACAACGAACTCGACGATTCAGAAGCGCTCAATGATTCGAATGTTTCTGATGCTGACGCCAACGTTTCCGGAATTTCAAATAGGTTATCTGATATGTTCATAAATGAAGAAGTTTAATTTTTTTGTTGTGGGAGTGAGAAGAAAATTTTATATAATCTATCTCCCCCCCCCCTCCAAATGAGTGATAAATGGCCAAGTTAACCACGATAGTCTCTTTCGCTAACAAAAACAACGTTTCTAAAAGTGACTCTGAGACTTTATTACAACAATGCCAATAGGACAGCAACGGCTCAAAACAAACAAAGATCAATGCTGTGGAAGAAATTTCTCTCCTCCCAGAATCACGCTCCTTTGGTGGTCTTCAGCGTTTGGCTCCCCATAATGTAAAATGCCGAAAGGCAGATCCTTAACTAGAGTGTTGATTTCTGCGACACAGAAGGGACCATGGCAATCGAGGCAGTTTGTCTGGTAACAGGAGTTGCAGTAGTGCACTGAAAAACTAAGATAATGACGTGAAATTAGAGTAAAATGTGTACGTGTGTGTGTATGTGTATGTGTGTGTTTATGTGGTGCGTGTGTGTATGCGTGTTTATGTATGTATGTGTGTATGTATGTGTGTGTGTGTGTGTTTGTGTGTGCATGTATGTACGCGTGTGTATGTATGTGTTTGTATGTATGTGTGTGTTTGTGTTTGTGTTTGCGTGTGTTTACGTGTGTGTATGTGTGTGTTTGTGTGTATGCGTGCGTGTGTTTTAATGTAGCTGTGTGTATGTGTAAGTGTGTGTAGAACTTCTCTCTTCCTCACCTCCATTTTCAGCTTTGCAGCTGAAGCACAGTTCATTATCTTGGCCCACAGCAATCAACTTGTGTGCCAGTTCATCTTTCCTGAAATTAGCAGTGTTGTACTGATCTAAAAAATATCCAGAATCTCTGTTTTTTAACACACCTCTTCACAGCTTCCTTCAAATCCCTGATCGCCGTTCTTGTCGACTTCTCCAAAGAAAAATTTGCCTCCACTTGGTCCATTTTCAACAGAAGAGATTTCAGGAGTTGAACTCTTACCTAAAATGTGTTATTATTAATCATTAACATTTTTATTAAACTTTGTAAACTTTGTAACTTGAAACTTACGGGATCATAGTACTGATTGACCATCGGCATGAAGATGATCTTCATGTACCTGTGGGCAAAAATGTCGTAAATATTGACCAGATCCTCCACATTGTAGTCGATGATTCGAGGCGTAAAAAGAGTTCTAGCACAGTAAATGCGGAAATTTTCCTAAAATTCGATTGTTTACAATAAAAATTATACAAAAAACTAACCCAAGCAGGGATAAGTTGGGCTGTATCCTTGATGGCGAACACGAAGGTCATTTTTGTTGAGTGATTTGAAGAAATGATTTAAAATTAAATAATTATATGGCCAAAGTAGGTATTTCGCTTTTATTTTTGAAAATCTGGAATTTTGGCTTTTTTCAGGAATCAGACAGATTCTACGAAAAGATGCTTGGCGGCATCGCGGCGGCTCTAAATTAAATAACTGTTAATTGCGATTATTGATTAATTAGGAGCCCAAATAACAATTAACCAAATACAAAACAAAATATTTGCTTTTAATTAAACATTTTTATCTTAAAGGGCTCTGCAGAGGCTTTTCAGAACCGTATGCTAATGAAGACTTGGCATCCATTTACCGCGCGACCGTTCGGAGGAGCGGTGTTATTTACGTCATGGACAGTTTAAAGAAGAACGGTGTGTCCGCTACATCTTTATTGTTGAATCAATGTGTTGCCGCTAGGCGGCTCTTATAAACATCTCACTTAACATGCAGTACACGTGTGCTTACAGAATGAGATTAGGGATTTTGGCAGTGAGAATCAATAATTTGTGACAAACGTCACAAAAGACAGATCCATTTTTATTTTCGTGGGCCTCTGCCTTTAAATATTGATTGTTGTAATTGCCAACCATAATAACGGGCCGCCCGGGCCTGCTAGCCCCGTATTACTGGGTCAATCTCTTAAAAACCTATGGCCCTAATTTTTGTTCGGTATTATGAGTAACATTGGGGAATGTACTCAGGGAGACCTAATCTCTAGAAGGTCATTCAACCATCATTTGGCTTTTCTTAACGTTCCAACTGACACTGATCGTTCAGACGAACGTGGTTTTCTGTGATGGGCTGTTATCGCGGATTGTCGGTTGGATACGGACTACAACGGTTATGTTGCCCCCACAACGATTTTCTCAAACTGCGTCAATTCTTGTGAATTATACATCAATCGATAGAGCGAGTTTCAACTAAGAAGTCATTTTGGTTCAGGTTGAGCCGCGTGGCGATGCACTGAATGTGGGGTCCGTTGACGCCGCCCGCCAGTTATATTCGCAGGGTGTTTGGGAATGTTGATGCGGTTGTTGCACTTTCTCGTGCCACTACGAGTCTGATTTTGAAGACAATTGTTTATTCATTCATGTGACCACTAGGTATTTACAGAGCAATAAGCCTCCTCTGCTTTGCAATCCTAATCATCTCATTGTTGACATAGTTGAGAAGCGCATCCAAGTATTCCAGAGAAGTTTTGTAAGACTGGATGTTGTCTGAAATCAATCTATTTTGTGAAACATTTAAAATATTTATACCAGACTGCTTATTCTGCTGAGAAACCTTGTGATTCTGTTCATGGCGATGGTAGTGGTGGACGTCAAAGTAGCCAAGGGAAGGGAGGATCACCTGGTTTCCATTCACACCTTACCACGCTTGGGCATCGATGGCTGAACAGGGAATTTTGAAGAATGGAGAGTGAGAGAGAGAGAGGAGAGAGAGAGACTCTAACCGGTGAATACGCAGAAGCAGACGAGGAGCAGAGCGAAAGGATTCATCATTAGATGACCAGAATACAGGAGAAGGGCTTTTATGCAAAGGCACCCTCCCAATCTTTTTGCGGGGTGTGAATTTGAACACCGTTTTCATTGTTTCCCTCAGACGGGGATGTTTACAGAAGGGGCGATTAGAAGATAACCAATATTCACGGTGTCTCTACCTTGTTGATGATCAAAAAACACACTATATTGTTTAAAGGCAGAGGCCCACGTAAAATGAAGAGGGGGACCTGTCCATGCTAATCGTAAAACTCTCTGCATTTCACCATTGAAAATGACACTCTCTCGCCTACGTTACGTCATGGACAGGTCCTTTTTCATTTTCCTGGGCCTCTGCCTTTAAGTTGTGGGAAAACCTTCATTTTCGCAAACATTTCACAAAAATTAGAAAATAGAGCAGGTCCCTCCCACTTCCTTCGCCTCCTCTTCATCAGAATCGCTGAGGTCCTCCTGGTAGTTCCTCTGGCTTGCAGAATCTTTCCACTGTTCGTTACGGCACATCTCCACAACCAGATTTTCCACGGCCACTAAAAGTAAAAGGTATGAAACATTATACTAATTAAATATTTTTGTTTTGTATTTCCGTTAGTTTCCTCTTTTGGTCCAGTTCTTCCATCTTTGCAGAAGAAGCGGCGAAAATTGTAGAGCATAGTTTCTTACATTTTTTATGTAAAACGTTGAAAACTGATAAAAACCGATACTGATCTTAAAGTTTCAAAATATCCATAGAAATGCTATATACCAATTTTAGCCAACTTTTTCCTAAAACGGTCAGCTCGAGTTTACCAGAGACGACGTCTCAATTATCTCAATTAACTAAATACATAATATACTAATTGCATTTAATGGCAGATAATTGTCATCATAGAAATCATCGAGAACCCCTCCATGACGATAGCGTTTTCATGCATTTTTAGGATACAGTATCGGTTATTCCATTCAAAATTTAGCTTTTTCCAAGAAACGCGACGGAAAAGCACTTCCTTTGTTTGGCGTTCAACCAAACGTAACCATTGTGTTTCATTCTCACCTGAAAGTATTTCTTCCGAAATTTTGAATTTCACAATGGACGCTGTGAACAGTAATTTCATTTTTAAACACATATTCATATCTACGTTTCAGTTGAGAAAATGGGAAGCAAACTTGAGAAGGAGCTTCTTAAAATGTTCCAGAGCATTGGAAAGGAGAGGATTCAGAAGGACTCCATCTTGAGTGCCGCCTTTGAGGAATACTATAGGGAAAACGAAGACCACCTGGCCTATGAAATGGAGCAGAAAAGTGAGTTGGAACTTTCAAATTTTGAAGTTCATTTTTGGGGTTTCAGTGAAAGAGTTGTTCGACACTACTGACGACGGAAGTCAGGAGCCGTTTACGGTTCAGTCGCTCCAGGGAGACAAAATTGCTGTCCACCTTCATAACTTTGTGAGTACACTCTTTGCGTCTTTGTCTCCATGCTTTTTTGCCTCACTCCTCAGACACACACGCACACGCACGCACACACACACCCACATACACACACACACACACACACACTTGAGTGTTTTTTCAGGATCACGAAATGACTAAGAAACTATGCTCTACCATTTTCGCCGCTTCTTCTGCAAAGATGGAAGAACTGGACCAAAAGAGGAAAGAAACGGAAATTCAAAACAAAAGTATTCAATTAATACAGTGCTTCATAACTTCTACTTTTAGTGGCCGTGGAAAATCTGGTTGTGGAGATGTGCCGTAACGAACAGTGGAAAGATTCTGCAAAGGAGAAGACTAGCCAGGAGGACTTCAGCGATTCTGATGAAGAGGAGGCGAAGGAAGTGGGAGGGACCTGTTCTATCTGCTAACTTGTGTGAAATATTTGTGAAAATGAAGTTGTTTCTCAATTGAACAAGATTATGTGTTTTTTGATCATCAGCAAAGTAGAAACTCCGTGAACATTGGTAATCTTCTCATCGCCCCTTCTTTAGACATCTCCGTCTGAGGGAAACAATGAAAACGGTGTTCAAATTCACACCCCGCAAAAAGATTGGGAGGGTGCCTTTGCATAAAAGCCCTTCTCCTGTATTCTGGTCATCTAATGATGAATCCTTTCGCTCTGCTCCTCGTCTGCTTCTGCGTATTCACCGGTTGGTTTGAGTCTGCCTGTATGTCTCTCTGTCTCTCGTTCTCTCTGTCTGTCTCTCTCTCTCTCTCCTTCCCCGCCTTTCTTCTTGAGTCATCGAAAATCTCGTGTTCAGCCATCGACGCCCAAGCCGGTTACGGTAATCCTCCCGGAAACCAGGTGATCCTCCCTTCCCTTGGCAACTTTGACGTCCACCACTACCATCGCCACGAACACAATCACAAGGTTTCTCAACAGAATAAGCAGTCCGGTACAACTATTTCCAATGTTACACAAAATCGATTGAATTCAGACAATACCCAATCTGACAAAACTTCTCTGGAGTACCTGGATGCACTTCTCAACTACGTTAACAATGAGCTTATCAGGATTGCAAAGCAGAGGTGGCTTATTTCTCTGTAAATACCTAGTAGTCATATGAAAGAATAAACAATTGTCTTCATAAACATAATCGGAGTGACACGAGAAAAAGCAACAACCGTATCAACCGTCCCAAACACCCTGCGAACCGCTGTAAGCCGAATCTAACCGGCAATCCCCGAAAACAGTCCACCACAGAAAGCGCCGACTAAAAACCGCGTTCATCTGAGCCATCAGTGTCCGATGGCACGTCGAGAAATGCCAAATGATGGTTGAATAACCTTTTGGAGATTAGGTCTCCCTGAGTACAATCCCCAATGTTACTGATCGTAGCGTACAAAAAATAGGGCAATCCGTTTTTAAAGGCAGAGGGTCATCAAAAATTTGACCCTGAGATTATGTTTTAAAAAATTAGATTGTTGTCCACTGATGTTATCAGTCACTTTCAGTTTTTTTATTTTGGTTGATTTTGAAGGTAGATATTGGGGCCGGAAACTTTTCCCGCCAAAAGTTTCAATGTAAATTTGCATGGCACTCTCTCCATTTCCCTATGATAAAGACCGATCTTTCGCGTAGGCTACGTCATGGCTTAGGGGGTCCCTAAGCCATCATTTCCTCTTTCCTTTTTTCGTGACCCTCTTTAATAAAAAATGGCTTTAGATCCGCCCTTAAGGACACAAAGTTACGGGAGAAGCATACCGGAACGGCCCGTTATCACTGTTGACAATTACCACAATCAATATTTAAAGGCAGAGGCCCACGAAAATGAAAATGGACTTGTCTATGATGTGATGTAAATGAGAAAGTGTCATTTGTAATGGCGAATGCGGAGAGTTTTATGCTAAAAATATATGTGCTTACATGTAATGCGCAAGTGACATCGACGCTCCAGAAGATTTATTGGAGTGTGGATAAAGCGAGTTTTGCAAGTATATGTACCTTTACTAAAGGCACCTCTTGAAGTCACACATAGTACAAATTAAAATAGAGATATTTATGCTTAGAATTACAACACTTGTTTCGAATCAATGAAATGGAACAAATTCAGTCGTACTCCATCTCTTCAACTTCGTCTTCAGTGTCAGTCTGGTCGGCTTCTGTTTCATTGAAATTAGCAATGAGGTTGTTCAGCTTCTTGAGGCAGAAGGGGTCCTCGCATCGGATGCACATCACAAGGCGGCAGGACTTGCAGAAGGAGACTGAAAGAGACTTTTGATAGAGGAAGAGATATGGAGAGAGAGAGGAAGAGATATGGAGAGAGAGAGAGAGGAAGAGATATGGAGAGAGAGAGAGAGAGAGAGAGGAAGAGATATGGAGAGAGAGAGAGAGAGAGAGGAAGAGAGAGGGAGAACTAACCACTTGTGTTCATATCGTCATCCTCAAAGCAACAGCTTCCTCCCTTTGCAGCGGTTCCTATGTATGTGGAGTGGGTCATATTCATCTTCCTAAAACACGCATTTCCTCCATTTTTTTCTTAACGTACCTAGCCATTTCGACTAAACGCAGTGCAGGGTGATCCATGGTGTCCATCATGAACTCCAGTTCCATTTCATGAGGGTACTCCAGCAAGGTCTTCAATATCAAAACCCTAACCTAAACAAAAATGATTTAAAATTCCGAAAATCCAACTTACGGGTCTGATTTCGTCCTCTGTTTCGGCGATTCCTTTGTCAATGACGTCATCTCCAAACTTGTCCCACAGGGAAAGAAGGGTCAAAACGTCGTCATCCAAATTGGCACAAGAAAAAATGTTCCTCAGGAAATGCTCAACAACGGCCTGAAAGTAAAGTTATTTTTGAGGAAATTGATTATTTATTGAAAAATCATGATTTCCTCCCACGCATGTTCGAAAATTGAATTCTAGAGCCAAATTCTTTGCAAAACTGGCGAGTTTCCGCGCTCTGTTGCAGCGAATTCTACCCGGGAAAGGGTGATAAACGCGTAGTTAATTATTTTTTTAATTTTTGATAATTGTGCCCCATAGGTACTGAAAATGAAAAATGTTTATGGTTTCTTTAAAACATCAAAGCTGCTCGTTGTTTAGCGAGATCCGCGCCCACGGCAGCAAAATTAGCCTTGGAATTGCACAATTCAAAAAGGAATATCTCGCTTCGCTGTGGATGAAATTTCAAAGTGTTAAAAGGAAAAGTATTACTTTAAAAATAATCTACCTTCTTTTTCAAAAATGAAACATAAGATGTTCCTAACTTTTGACGTAATGGCATTTGAACTAACCTTGCGGGGGTCATCGAACTGAAGGAGGGACGAGTCGTTAGCAGGAGACATGGTGTTCAAATTTAATAATTGCTGAATGAACTGATTAATATTTTCACCCTTTCCTTACCTCTCAAAAAAAAGCCAACATACCGACGCAGATGATAATTACTGGGGTCGCGCAGAAGGCATTCAGCCGCTTGGTTTCAGTTGAATCCAATCGGATCAAAAATAATTAATTTGAACAACGGTTCATTAAGCGTTGATACATATTCTCAATCAGAACATGTTTTCATTTACACTACTTTTCGATTTGTTTAACGAAACCGGTAAAAGATTTGTTTTTTGATCATCAGCAAAGTATAAACGCCGTGAACATTGGTTATCTTCTCATCGCCCCTTCTGTAGACATCTCCGTCTGAGGGAAACAATGAAAAAGATTTTGAAATTCACACTCCCGCAAGAAAATTTGGAGGGTGGCTTCGCATAAAAACCCTCCACCTGTAATGTTTCTATCCAAAGATG
>OZ059904.1:11364546-11509546 GCA_964057215.1 Oscheius myriophilus
TGATTGATAGTACCACCAAAAAAGCTTCAAACGGTTGCAAGGGAAAATTGACAAAAGGGGACTAGTAGGTCAAAATCGATTTTGCCAGGGTTACTGTAGGATACTATAATTTTTTCAAACTTTAATAAAAATATCAAAACATGTGATATGTTGTCAAAAAACCACACCTGTTACTTAAATAGCGAAAATGTCGCATAGTTCCGCAGTGGAGTCAAAAAACCTCGAAAAAGTGAACATTTGCCTTTAAAAAACACAAGCCATTTTTCGACATGTCCCCTATAATAAAATGCTACCGTGTGTGTATATGTGTGTAGTGTATCAGCGTAGGTCCACGCGTTCATTTCCCCAGCGAGGGAGGGTGAGTTCGGCCGTAGGCCGAGTTTCACGTACTTCACGGCATTTTCACGGCCAAAGGACAAGTAATGAATGACCGTAGGCCATGAATTTGCGTCCGCAGGCCGCAGACCAAAAGGGTGCGCGCCGTAGGCGCGCGTACCCTCTTGGTAAGGGTTAAAATGCCACTATAATTGGAAGACTTTCCACAATTTTGTGCATTTTCTGCAATGCAGAAGACGGAAAAACTACGTGACCATTATGACAAAAATATATTTCTTTTATCTCTCAAATTGCTCCAGGCTTCTAAAAACAGTGAAAATTGAGTATTTTGTTTCAGAAACATTTATTTAGACTTTGTCTCAAAGAGAGAAACGTTTTTGATCTACCAAATTTGAATTTCGTCATGATATATACAAAAAAAATTATAGTACCCTTACAGTAACCCGGAGCTAAAAATCGAAATTGACCCTAAAGTTATGGTCTGTATGGGCCATGGGAAGATTCTAGGCCAAGTTTTTAGACAATTCTAAGACTGACAATGGCTTAAGAGCCGCCCCTCGAATCTCTCAGAGGTGGAGTCTTAAAAATTAAGTAATTCCGTTTATTAAAGGCACCGTCAGGGGCCTTTTTGGATTGCAAATGAATGGTATGCTAATCGAATCATTTCAATTTAAATCATTTTCCCCAACACCGCTCCAGCCAACGGCCGTGCGTAAAATGCTTGCCAAGTCTTCATTAGCATGCGATTTGGAAAAGGCCCCTTACGAGCCCTTTAAAGATTTATTATAATAAACACTAGTCTAGAACACGTTCACAGCAGTTGTCTTTTCCTTTTTCTTGTTGTTCTCTTTTTCCTTGAACAGTTTATATTTTTCCGCAATTCCTTAACTCGACCTATAAAAGTATGGCTTTTCTCTTCGTTTTGCATACCCTTATTATTATTATCTTCCTCGGATGAACGACAAGCATCACTGACTAAAATACGAACATTGGGGTAATTTCAAACTAAATACTTGAGAATAGCATAAAGAGGATGAAGAACAAAGGTAGGAGCTTCATTTGGAGCAATGGCAATATGGGATTACAAAAAGAATATCAATTTTATTGGGTCTCCCACACATTTTCTTGTAAATTCACATCACAAAGAGTTTTCTCAGTTACGGGCCATATTTGGGAGCCGACCAGTGATCAGAAGTTTTCAGTATCTTCTTTTGGGGGTTTCAGATGAAAAACAGCGTGAATATTCGAAATAATTCGGTGTGTGTATGTGTGTGTGTGTGTGTGTGTGTGTGTGTGTGTGTGTGTGTGTGTGTGTGTGTGTGTGTGTGTGTGTGTGTGTGTGTGTGTGTGCGTGTATTAACGGGCATCTGGCTTCTGCGTAACAGTTGACAGCAGCATAATTAATCCAGGAAATTTCGACTATTACACCGCAAGTCGACCAGTGGCGATCAGTGTAGACCTCGCGTATCCATGAAGCTGCTGGTTTGAATCTCTTAAGCTTTGTTTCAATTCGACGTATATTCAGATTCTTCTTTTCCTACCCATTGCAGTGTCGGGAATTTTCTGGGACACTCACTTCTACATCCACTACAACTTCACATGCCCTTTGAGGGGCAAAAACTACCTGTACATTTTGAAGATGCTCGAGGTTTGTCTATTTTTCCCTCTCTTACTCACTCCCTCTCAAAACCTCTTTCTCCGTTCTCTTTCTTTTTCTTTGTCTTTTTTTTACTTGCGTATTTTAGGTTGATTCGCTTTCCCCAGACGATGTAATAACTGCCGAAGGACGAAAGGACGCACTAGGAGGACGATGGGTGCGTGGAACTATTCATGGCAAAGAAAATTTCGACGAAATGGGAACAAATCTGCCTTATGGGATTCATTTGGTCGTGGAACACAGCTGTACCTCTGAAAACAAATGGCTTGTGAGTTCAACTGCAAATTCATCTCATTCTGTAATCTAGACCCGCGAATTTCCGGTTGGAGGATGCTCGCAAATCAAGAGACGCTGTGACTGGAAACTGGATTTCGTTTTGGACTGATCAGATGTGAAAGGCTCATAAACTGTTAAACCACGTATTGTAGTGGTTCGAACACATACACACACAAACACACACACGCGCACACGCTCACACACACTCACGCACGCACACATACTCACACAAACACACACAAACACACAAAATTATACTTATATACAGCTTTATTCGTTTTACTTTACATATAATTCAAACACTGTGCACAAATACAATGCTATGCGATCCAAATTTCTCAAACTCCTGACGTGAACTTCGGGTCAGACCTAGGTCCTGGGTTGTGAGATGGTCCCGTCTTTTCTGAAAGTTGTAAATTTGTATTTTCATTCCAAATGTTGGTTTTCAGAAGCGAAAATTTTGAAAAATATCCGATAACATCAAAAAGCGTATACTCCTCGCCCACTGACCTCTCCTAAAATTTCGAAGGCCTGCACATCTAACGCGCGAAATAGTGTGCAAGTCGCGGAGACGCAGACAAAAAGCCGCTTGTTTCTAGCTGCCGGCTAGGAAAGCTCGCTGGGCGACGAGTATAGTTATAAAGTCAAATTGCTCACTGATTGGGCCGGAAGGTTTCTTGTGAAGTTCAAATTTTTCCCGAATTGTCTTTTCATCGAAGTCAGGGAGCTGAATTTTGGTATTTATGCAATAAAAAGTATTTTTGTTATAAATTTACAAACATTTTTTTAAAAATGATTGTAAAACTCACCACATTCTGCTGCTGATCTCCCGAATGCGTGTTCTGAAAATGCTTTGTTAATTTTTCTCTCTTTATCTGTCCTCTCTCTGTTTCCTAATTCTAATTTCTACTTCCGTTATATATCTCTCATTTTTTCTCGCTTTTCTCCCTTTTCTCCAACGAAAGGGCGTGTTGTTGAGGCGCCACTTGTTTTCGCACCCGTATTACATCGGTAACTTCGAGAGAGAGGGTTATATATTGGATGCACACTCTAAAAGAGACGCCCTCCTTAAGGAGGGCACTACTAAAATAACTGATTGATAAAATTGAATGTAATTGGAAGGTTCGATGGTCCGACCTTGACCTTGAACCCTTTTGCCCTTTTTTTGTTAAAATTGTTGTAATATGCCAAAATTACCCAAGGATTGACCACAGGAGACGGAGCGAGAACTGGGGCGAAGGGAGTGGTCTTAAAACAAAGAATCAAAGCTTTTAGTTCTTTAACCTTACAAATAAAGGAGAGTGATTGCCAATTACCCCGTGATTCTGAAAATGTTTTTTTCGTAAGAAATTGGGTATGAAAAAACCTCAGCCGGCATAGCTCCGAATCCACCCCGATGGGGGAAAATGCCATCATTGACCATTTCTGAATAATGATTATTGCAGAAGTAGAATGAAACAGATTCAAAACGACGATTAATCTTCAAAATGGTCAAAAAGAGTAGAAGTGTGGGCAGGAGGGAACAAGATTGTTCAATGATTCATAGATAAGGATTGGGAAACACAGCCACGCGGTTTTAAGCGCAGCTGGGAGCGAAAACAGGAGAGATATGGATGTTTTTGGGACATTTGAAAGAAACAAAACAGATGGAGATTGTGACAAAAGGAGGGAATTTGAGAGAGACACAGAGACAGAGAGACATAAAGACATAGAGACACAGAGACATAGATAAAAAGAGACACATATACACAGAAACACAGAGACAGAAAGAAAGAGACACAGAGATACAGACAAAACAGTAAAAAAGTGAGGAGAGAGAGAGAGAGAGAGAGAGAGAGAGAGAGAGAGAGATAGAGATTTTCCTTTCACGCCCTATTTGCCCAGTCCACGTCTCGTTTGGCGTTCAATTCTCCCTCACTCTCATCCAATTCTCCAACTCCATATCCTTTTCCTCTCACCGGTCCGTTTCATTTCCTTGTATCTACTTTAAACGAATATAGACCTTCAAATACAAACTTCTTGAAAATCCCAACCTTTTCCAAACTGTTTCTGGAAGTTTCCACTCTTTAGTGTCTGGATTCGCTCGCTGCTCGGCGCCCGCCTTGTTGACCACGTTGCCCTGTCACATGACCGCCAAGTGGTACGTATTCCTCCTATTTTAAACGAAAACACCAGAACAAACCGCTAATATTTACTTCTTTTGAATGTAGAAAGACGATTTATTCGCATTATGATTCAACTGGCAATTTTTCTATTGATTTATCTCTTTTTAAACCTTTAAATCTGTGTTAATTCCACGTTTAGGATAAAAATAGTCAATGTTCATAAAAATCGATATGTGTTAAAAATATAAATCTGGTAAACACCTCAAATTTTAATTCTGATAGGAGTGTGCTGTGGTCTCAAAATCCACACGATTAAAGGACTGTTATGGTCGGGTCCCGCAGCGATTCCGAACGGGCTGTTCGCTTGTCTGCCGGCTGAGACGTGAATTTTTCCAAGTCTGTAATTTCGCTTGTATTTCTAAGTTTTAGTTTGTTTTGTTGCACATATCATATAAGTGAAGTATAAAATTATTTAAATTTTATTTTGGTTTTTAAAATAACGATCTTGTTGAGATTTTAGGCTTAGACTACTTTGTGAAGTTTTCTTTTTTGTTAGTTTTTAAATTCACAAATACCTTGTTCTTGTAATATGTGTAGTTTAAGAATACGGCAGTTGAAATTTTCGTGGCTAGTAATTTTAAAATTATTCACTTGGTTTTTCAAATGAAGACAAAAGTGGCCCATTTGCGCAATTGTACATACTTTGGTTCAGTATGAAACATGCGGCGTGTTACATACCCTTTTATTATTTTTAAATGTGTTACGCAACTGTGGCCACCCTATAATTTGTGCATAGTTTGTTCAAAGTGGCAAATTTGAATAAATAAACGATTTAGTGGAAACAAAAATCGGGTCAAGGTCGAAACTTATTTCGCGACTTTCTTATTTGTTATCGAATTAGTGATTATCTTCCTAATGCCTTGCCGAACCTCTGACGTTATTTGTATAAGTTTCTGTTTTCAGATGGCTGGTCTTTCCCGCCTCGCCCCTGCTTCGCGCAGCGTCGTGAAGACCTTCCAGAGGAACTCCTCTGGAAACTTCTACGGCAGCCACAACGTCGACGGATTCAAGAACACCCTCACCGGAACCCTCAAGCAGGCCGAGAGTGAGTACCATATTCTTTGTCTGTTTTAACCGTATAAAAGTATCGCCAATGTTATTTCACGAGATCACGAGACCAATGGACGACTGGTTTGTTATATCCATTAGTTCTCGTCTTTGTTAAATGTTATCGCAGGATTTTTTGTTGATCTTGAGAGCATGAATATTGATCCATACATGTAAATCCTTTCTTGGGACTCAGTCGGACTGATACCGAGTAATTTTGGTTCTTTCCTTGTGCGCATGATTAGTTCACCTAAGGTTTCATTGTGGGGTTTAAAAAAATAATTCACTATTTCTAGATACCCGGCTAGCTCACAATATTTCGGGTGCTTCCAGAAACAGTTGTTGTCCTAAAAGTGCCACTGTTTTTCTTAAATTTACCAACGCGCCTTTCGATATTACTTTAGTGTTAAAAATCTGAATTTTCGGTTTATGATTTACATATAACAAGTGTTAAATATGCATTTTGCAGCTTCCAAGGAAACCTGGAAGAAGATCTTCTACATCGCCTCGATCCCCTGCCTCTTCATGACCATGTATGCTGCCTACGCCGACCACAAGAAGCACATGTCCCACGACCGTCCGGAGTACAAGGAGTTCCCCTTCCTCAACGTGCGCAACAAGGTGTGTTAAATTAACAGTTTAGTTTTTTGTATATTTTCTTTGAAACTTATATAATGGTTTCCCTTTTCAGCCTTTCCCCTGGGGAGACGGCAACCACTCTCTCTTCCACAACAAGTCTGAGCAGTACGTTCCCGGAGTTGGATTCGAAGCCGAGCGCGAGAAGCACTAGACCATGTAGACTTAGTAACATGAACCTGTAAGTGTGACGACGTGTTACACATAAACTAATATAGTGTCCAGCTGTGCTGTGGACACTCGTGTTGAAATAGTTTTATTCTTATAATTTTCGTACCAAAATCTTCTTTATCGACCGGTCATCAGTTCTGAGCAGCGTGAAAGACAATCTAAAAGCGGACGGGGCGTCACCAGAATTCCCAGTCATGGTGCAAGTGGTGATGCCGTCTCCTGTGTCTGTGAGGGGAGGAGGTGTTCGTCCCCGTGACGAGTTGGCTGTTAATTCGGTACTCTATCTTCGGCACAACGTTCCTACACTCATGGCGTGACTGAAACATCATCTTGGTTTAAGCTTCTTTGAAGTTTACCCTGACTTTGTGCTGAATGTTGGTCCTCATAAGACGAGAGTGGTGTTCCTGAGCCATGCGAACATTCGGTCCTACGAACTTTGCTTCATCACCTTCCTTCGGGCCCTCGGTCGTTGCCATCAGTTTACCCCATTCGCGCCACTGAAATTTAATTTTTAGCGATCTAACCATCTTACAGTCCTTTTAACTATGTAGTGCTCTCAATTTGTTTGGGTTGTACTAGCAAAGCTCAATATTTTCTGATATTGGTTTGCAATCCGACCTACTTTTTCTATTTGTTCTATTCGTTTCAATATTCTCGAAGTTCACCTACATGATCTATGGAGATATGTATGGGCTGATTCACAATTATCCAAGTAACGGTTTCATGACAGCCAGGCAGAGTCAGCGAACCGTCGTACGTTATGTAATCCCTTGTTGATGGGAGAAGTCTCCACGGCCGGAGGTCCGCCAGCTCCACCCGTTTGTCTAAACATTTCTGTTTACGGCTCTTGCGATGGTCAGACCTTTAAACAACACGCTTGCTGAAGCTATAGTCAGTTTCAAGAGTTCCTCGTTTGTCTCTGGACCAAACTGTAACGATTAATTGTGAAGAAAAAAACGGTGGAAATCATACATCGGCGAGGATGGAGATTCCAACGAGTCCTCTTGGAGACCGACTGGCTAGGGAGAAATTGGCGTATAAGTCGGTGTTAAATGCTAGCATCTGGAGTTCCATTGGGAAACGACGACCGTCGATTGTGTGTTCACTGCCGTTGACGGCGTCTCGGCCGAAATGGATGTCGATCCGCTGAATTCTGAAGAGAGGAATAGGGAGAAAGAAGAGACAAATTTGTTTTTTCACCTAATTTTTCCCTCTGCTCTTCTCACTTCACCGTCAGCTTACCCTCGCTTTATTTCGTTTCATCTGTTCTCAGCTCATCCATTTTCTCCTGTTCTCTCCTCAACTCACTTTACCCTTGCCTTAACTCACTCTCGTATATCATCCCAACTTGTCTTTCAACGAGAGGCTTCTCTCTATCTATCTCATCCCAGCTCGCTCCTCTCCTCTTTTCGCTTCTCTCCTCTCAGCTCAGTTCACTACCTCACCTGATATCTCCCCCATCGCGCCTCATCTCATCTTCTGTAACTAACCTGTATCTGTACTGCACTGGTCCGCCTGTGAGGTTAACACTGGGGTAACGGGCAGAGTTGCCTATGCGAACCCGTGGCATCTGACCTGTGTTTACCATTTCCGACATCACCTAAAGTATTCTGTGAACACTCTTCTCTCTCTTTCTCTCTCTCTCTCTCTTTCTCTCTCTCTCTCTCTCTCTCTCTCTCTCTCTCTCTCTCTCTCCTCCCTCCAACTCACACTAGTCCTATCAATATGAATAGGTTTTGCATTCGGATCGAAGAGTAGTCTATCCGGTCGAATATCGATCGGTGACTGTAGTTTCCCCTTGGCGCACATTTCGCTGTCCTTGCCCAGCATGAGTCCCCAGAAATTCGGTCCTAAATCTCGGTCGTCATCTGTCTTTCCTTCCGTGACAGCCCTCTGTCGTGATTGCGTCTTTCGTGTTCGCGGGAATGCCTGATTCCTGTTTTCCTCACCTCCCATTACGTCGTTGTCGTAGGTCCAAGGGTATTGCTCGGATGCCAAACACAATGTGCAGAGGAGAAATGACAAGAATGCAGTTGGTAGTGTCATCTGAAAAAGTTTTTAAAGTCTTTGCAACGAAAGCTGCTAATGACGCGGAGAAAGGTGAAGCTATAAATTATTGGAGGGACAAGTAGAAAAAAGAGAGACATTCAACGAAATGAACGAGAGAAAGTGTGTTTATGAGAGGTAGTCTTCAGAATCACTGGTGTTGAAGCTTCTATTTGGCCTTGGTTTCAAGACTGAAGATTGCAAATTACAGCTTCACAAAGTGCAACTTATTCAAAGGCGTTCTTTGAACCTGCGCGAACAATGAGTTCGTTATTCGACAGAGATGTTTTCAAGAAAAGATGAAAGAAAAATGGTACGACAAGAAATTTGAAACATGCCACAAAAATCAGAAAAAGGGAGAAGAGAGAGTCAGAGATAGAGGCAAAGAGTCATCGCAAAGAGACAAATTGACTGTTAGGAATAAAGAGTCAGATAGGAGAGAGAGATAGAGACAGAGGCAGAGGCAGAGGCAGAGACACAGACACAGACACAGACACAGACACAGACACAGACACAGACACAGACAGCCAAACAAATGGAACTATGCAGAGACAGCGAGACCAACAGACCGGAAGAAAAATATGGAAAGAGTTAGAGAGAGATAGAGATAGAGAGGGCGAGAGAGAGAAAGAGAGAGGAGGGAGGGAAAAATATTTTTAAACTTTACTGATGGCAGACAAAACACTCTCTGTCCTTTTCCGAATTCCTCCTGAAGACAATACATTCTGGGAGCAATTTAGTAATTAGAAGAGTACTTTGGCGTGTGCACTTGTTGCGTGTCTCTCGGCTTCCGTGATTCGCTGTGGAATGTGGGCCGAAGAGGTGTGAAAACGGGGTCGGCTGCCACAAATGAGCCCCGGGGCGGAGGGATAATTCATGAGAGGGGAGATTGGTCGGCCGGGAGGAGGAGGCCCCAGGTTCTCACGAGGAGACGGACGACTTCACGCATTCAGGAGAAGTTATCTTTCTCTCTATCTCTCTCTCTATCTCTCTCTCTATCTCTCTCTGTACACCATAAATGGTTCCCGTATCCCCAACTGATTGATTAAAGAGACTTGGAAAGGTATACCTCCTAAAAATGAGTGATCGAGTGAGTGAGGAGTGAGTGCATGAATTTTTCAGCTTTTCGTGTAAATCCTTTCTACAATCGAATTCGTATGCGAGTGGAGGAGCTGTTGAGAGATTGCTAATTGAGATCTGGGAAAAGCGAAAATGTGCGGAGCAAAAATGAGAAGGAAAAGGACATGAGAAAAGAACTCAGAGGTTATGGGAAGTAGGATGTGAACATGGTAGGAAAAGGGAATTGGAACCCGTACATTCGTTTAAACACGACACTTCCTTTTTTTTTTTGAGATAACTGTTCATCTTTATTCAAAATTCTCTCTTTTGTGTGCGCATGGCAGATCACGGAGATCGCGGTGGGACCCGGTGTGTTTGGATTATCAGTTGAAAACGAAAATATATTTTCTAGATTCTCTAGTTGTCCTCTCTTTGAGTCCTTGCTTATTTGTTCCGTTGGGCAGGGTAATCAAAGTTCTTATAGGCAACATGAAAGGAGGGATAAGTAAGAGATCCAAAGGTGAGGCTGAGGGAAATAGGAAAAAGAGATGCAAGCAACGAGAGAGATTGAGATTAAGATTGAGAGAGAGAACAAGTGAAACTAAACTGAAATGTTTCCTCGAAATGAGAGCGTGGTATGGATGAAGTCAGCGAGTGGGCAGGGAGGGAAACCGTGAGAAACGGTTAATGAACTCCCGCCTTGTGGGAATGCTTCGTATGAAAAAGTAGAGTCTGTTTCAAACAAAATAGAAAAAAGAGGGCAAATAATACTCTCAGTCCCTCATTCCGTAAACTCATCTCTTTATCATCGGTTCTCTCTCTCTCTCTGTGCGCGCGCTCGTGTGTGTGTGTGTGTGTGTGTGCGTGTGTGTGTGTGTGTGTGTGTGTGTGTGTGTGTGTGTGTGTGTGTGTGTGTGTGTTTTAGCTGCATATCATCCCTCGTTTCTCTCGTCTCCCTGTCCATCTCTCTCTCTCTCTCTCTCTCTCTCTCTCTTTCTTTCTCTCTCTCTCTCTCTCTCTCTCTCTCTCTCTAACCAATAGAGTATTCCAGGCTGTCATGTCAGTGGGTCATTAGGCTGCCGTGTGTTTGGGAAATCAGAGCGAGTGTCCTTTGTTGTCGTTTGTTTACTTCTCCGACTGTGAGGCTGCTACCCGGAAAATAGCCGACTGACACGGAAGCCTCCTAATTGGAGTCTTCCCCAACTGAGACTCAAGTAGACGTGCTAATTGCTGCGCGGATCACATTTCGAAGATCAACGACTTCGTCAATGAGCATGGATTGCCAATGCGAGGAGGATGGGATGGGAGGAGGTGTTTTCAGAGGAAGGGAGAGGTGATAATCGCTCGAAATTGAGGGGAGACGGCCACAATCAGCCGTCACCACGGAGATAAATGCCCGGAGTTGGGTCTGGAAAGAGCATAATCGACCAAAACTCGATCAAAATAGCCTCAGGCTACATCTTGTTTAGGCCTAAAGTGTGTTGAAAGTGTCCGAAGAGAGAAAAATGACAGTTGGCCATTAGGAATTCCATTTCTCGCGCGCTCTGGTGGCCTGTCAAAAACAAAAATAAGCGAGTTAAGGAGGTGCTGGCGTCTTGCTTCCGGAGGCAGACTTCGGCCGGAGAACAAGTCAACAACAATTTGTGAGCACCGGATTTCTGGAGAAGAGGAGTCGGATAGACGAACGACTGGGAGACACTCGAAGAGACTCGTTAGGAACAGCTGAGGACTTTAGGAGAAAGGAGTTTGAGGGGAGAGAGAGAGAGAGAGAGAGAGAGAGAGAGAGAGAGAGAGAGAGAAGGAGAGAGACGTTGGGAAAGTCAGAGAGACAGAAAGGGAAGGGAGGAACAGCAAGAGGATTGGAGGTATTTATAGGAAGAGATCCGCCGGAAGAGGTCTCCCGGGAACCGCCGCCAATTTGACGCCAATTTTGGACAAGCACACCTAGGCGGAGGAGAGGCGGAGCTGAGACGAGAAGGGGATTACATCAGGGAGGGAGAGGAATGAGGGAGTGAGAGATAAAGAGAGAATGAGAGAGACCACCGAAGACTACTAACGAATATGCTTCCTGAAAAATATGAAGACGTGTCAATTATGCTGGAATCCCAATCAGCCGCCTGGCAACAGCGGAGGGCGGGTGTCCGTTCCGGAAGAGAACGGAAGCGCGTGCATATTCAAGTGGCCCAATGCATAAACGCACATGAATTTCTTCTACTACGACGCAATTTGTGCACAGGAGGAAAATGAAGTGGGTATTTGTCAACAACAAGGGCTAACAACCTTCTTCCAGAAGATGACTACTCTTCTGGTCGCTGGGGTTTTGAAGAGGAGTTGAAGGAGTGGAATAGATACAAATAGTTATATAGGGAGAGAGAGAGAGACAGAGACAGAGACAGAGACAGAGACAGAGACAGAGACAGAGACTACTCTTCTGGTCGCCGGGGTGTCGCCTCATCTGGCGATTGGTCTAATGGACACCCAGAACGGCGCCACCCGACAGAAAGGGCATTGTCGCTTTGGAGACCGACGGCCATCGGCAGCCATTTCTGGGATTCCGAAATATGTGACATATTTTATGTCGACGGCGTCTAGTCGGAGACGAACGGAAGGCATTCAAAGTGGCCTCGTTTTGGGAGATCTTATGGCTATTCAGGGATCACTCCATTTGTGCACTCTGTGCAACCGATGGAGAGAGAGGAAAACAAAACGTCATCTTAGATCTTTAGAGAGAGAGAGAAAGAGAGAGAGAGAGAGAGAGAGAGAGAGAGACGCAGAGACTCGTCTGGGAATCACATTGTTCCCTTATTATTGATTTCCTGTTCATAAAATGACAGCCAAAAAACGCACAAAAGAAATGCAAATCGCCGTCAATTATCGAAGGAATTTCTGTGTAAAAGCCATTTTCCACCAAAATCTTCCATCAGAAATGCGTCTCTTTATCATCTTTCTTCTCTCAATTTTTGTCGTCTCAGCCTGTGGCCAGAAACACAAAAAACTTCCGAAAGCTGCATTTCGTGGTACCCTTAGGTAGTTTTTCGTTTCAAGTTCCAATGTTTAGGAAATAGAAATGATTTCCCCTCGTCGAATGGCATCCTACCCCCTATTCAGAAGGCAGTAAGCAATTTCGAGGAAGGTAGAGAACAAGGATTGTTTCATTAAACTTACTATTTTTAAGCTATCCTGGACGATAATACGTTGGCGGATGTAGTTCAAAACAAGAAGGAGAACGAGGTGCAAATCCACCAGAAAGGTTATGAATCGGGAGCTAAGTGGGAGAGCAAGATGTACCAGGTGGACCCCTCCGACCCGTGGACTATGATCGTTGTTCAGTAAGCATAAACGGACATAAAATAATAAATACTTTTATTACTGTAATTACAGTAAAATGGGTAACGTTCTTGGATAAAATGTTAGCAGGCGTGAAGCTTGTATATACAGCAAAGCTGCTTAACGGGAGGAGGTTGAGGCTAGTCGTCCGCTTCGAGCTGAATCTCCTCGGCATGCTCCGGAACGGGGGTCTCCTGAAACGGAATCGTCAGAGTGGCCAAAGTAGTGCACGCGTTTAGGAAGGGTGCCCACATTTCATGCGCCAAACGTCGTCAAGTATGGCTGTCAGACGACGAAACTTGCCGACTATAACCAACATCCATTGTCAACTCACGGTAGGAACGAAGATTTCTTCGGCCTCTCCAGGGATATCGTCGGCGGGTTCCAGAGGAGCAGCTTCAGGCGCCTTGCAGTCGTCGACGAAGGCTTCGCGTCCAGCAACGCTTCTGGCCTCGATACCTTTCACCACCGATTCCAGCCACATCGGGAACTTCTGAAAACAAAAAATAATTCTAGTAGCAAAAGAACACTTACGTCAAGGTCGAATTTCGGCATGTCGGACATCACGTCGAGGCTCTCTTCCTCAGCCACGTGGTTGAAGAGAATTTTCATTTGATTCTCAATCTGGGCCATCTTGGTGCTCCGAACGCGGATTTCCTAATAATTAATTCATTAAACCAGGTCGAGAACGTTAAAGAAACCTCATCTTTCTCCAACAGACGCTTCTCCTTCGAATCATCGCGAGCATGATGCAACTTGACTTGATCCTCCTCGAGAAGGGACTTTTCCATGCAAAGATGTTCGATTTCCCTGAAGCAAACAGTTTTGGAATCCAAAAAAACTTCGCGTACTGGGCCTGTTCGTCCATGATCTTCTGCTGGCGACGGATGAGAGCTTTGTTGGCGGCCACTTCCTCCATCTTCGTCCCGATTTCCGCCTTGCTAAACAGAAAAGAGTTGAATCAACTAATAAGAACGCACTAGGCTTCGAACTTCTCGACCTCCGAATTCAGGCGCTCCAGGAGGCCTTTCGTGGTTTCGCACTCCTTCCTGACCTCCTCCTCTTCCTGAAAAGAAAATACATAGAGGGGACTAACAGGGACCTTCTTCTTTAATTAAACCAAATATTTGCGAAAGCCGTTTTGTTTGTTTTACACTTAGCTGCTAACTTTGCTGAAGTGTCCAAACACTCACAATGATCCATTGGCGTTTCTCCTCTTTGAGCGTGTTGATGAGGTCCATTTGCTCGGTGTTCGTGGTATTCTGGTCAGTTTCCGTCGTCCGCAGCTCGTAAAGGTCCTGCTCGGTCTTCAGAAGCTTCGCTTCCAATTCCTTGATGACAGCGACGCTATCCAAATAGTTCATTTTCGCAGCAGCCACCTCGCTCTTGGTGATTTCAAAATCGATCAGGCTCTAAACAGGGGTTTAAAATAAAGTCAGGAACAAAAATACCTCGCACATATCCTTGATCTTGGCCTGGAGTTCGATGAGAATATCCTCTCTTTCCTTGTCGTCAGCGGCGTATTGAGCCACGCGGTCGTTCGCTTCGTGGATATCGTCGGTGAGTTTGTTGACTTGCGCCTGGAGCTTAGAACGTTCGTCTACACCCCTTGCCAGCAGGGCCGCCATTTCGTTATGCTTCTTCTGCGTCTGGAAAATAATCGATATCGACAAAATACAAGCACGGCGAATTTCAGACACTCTTAGAATTATTCGAAACAACAACCACCGAACGTATTTAAATTCGGCCGTTGACGAAGAGAAGCACGACTGCCAACAGCGGAATTCCGGAACATCGTATCGGGACCCATTTTCGATGACTTTTCGAAAAGTACATCAGCAATTTCCGCCCGAGACAACGAAAAGGAGAACGAACCATAGCCACTCTCTCAGTGAGCTCGAGCTCGGAAGCGATGGTCTTCTTCAGTTTGCCGCTCATCTCCGACATTTCCTGCCTGGAAATAAACCGATAATTGACTCAAATGTCGCAAAGGACTTCAACTCGGCCAGCTTTCCCTCGGCAACGACGCGTGCATTCGTCTGCGTCTTGAAACGTACGTCAAGGGCAGCCTTGCTACCCTGCACAGCAGTCATTTGTTCTTGCAACTGTTCCATCTAAACGATCACAATGTTAATCTCAAAACTTAACAAAAATATAGTTGGGACCAAAACTACTTCGTCACAACATTTCAATGTTTTGATAGTTTCTCGAAGAATGCGCGTAACATCAGATAGTCAGGCCGGCTACGCAGCGAAATTGACCGAAGTAGTTTTAGCGAGAAGTATACGTAACTGGCCAACGAGGAAGTTGATGTGTCCGGCGAGGAAGAAAAGGTACTCCGGCTCCAACTCCTCAATTCCCGAAAGGCGCTGGAAGAGCTTGTCTATGTCGATGTCGCGGAAATCTGGAACCAAACTTTTCATTACTGAAACCGATAAGACAAACCTCGCTTAGCCTTGGGAGTGTTCTTCGAGGACTTGGCGGCCTTGGTTTTGGGCTTTTCGTTCTGGTTCAGTATTTTCCTCGCATCCGCATCGAAGACCTAACACCATCGTAAGTTTTAAAAAAAAACAGAAGTTTCACCTGTTCGAATTCGTCCCTTCTGCTGTTGATGAAGAAGTAACAGGCGATGACACACGCCAGCACCGACAACCCAATTCCCACAGAGATTGGTTCAAGCACCATAGGTATGTAAAATTTGAAATGAAATAGCGTTAAAAAAAACGAAAAATACCATTGAAATCCCGTACACAGAAAGAGAACACAAGCACGCAAGTGAAGCCACGTTTCCGCGGATCCGAATTCTCTTTCAGGTGAAAGGTCGAAGCCAATGAGTCCCGCCACGATTGTACATAAATTCAACGCGATTGCGAAATTTTTAAATATTTCGTAATTTTTTTTATTCTTGCCCAATTGGGCTCGCTTATTTTGCCCAATTGGGCTCAATTCGCGCTTCACTTATTTTTCTTTTCTTAATTTAAATCCATCGATTATATTTACAGAATCATGGAAAGCGCTAGGTCGTCTCAGGACGTGGGTGGTCCGTCCGTCATAGAAAAAGTCCGAGGTAAGTGAACTCTTTTGTTTTCTATTCAAATAAAACATTTAGATTCTTTCGGAAAGGTGCGCGAAGAAAAGAGGCGGCTCTACCAGATGAAATGCCAGAAGCAGATGGAGAATGGACACGAGGAGGGCTTTTCGATGGATAGAGTCCACGTCATTCAGGAGGCGGTGCGTTACTTTATTATCAACTAAACCATGTAAAACCGTAATTTCACAGTCCGTTCCAATCTTATTGGTTAAGTGGTGATAGAGTTTTGACAAAATTCAAAGATCTCGGACGCTATATAGCGACGTTTTTGTGAAGAGTGACAGTCTTTGCTACATTCGTTGTTTCAGAACAGTTACGGCTACAAGAGGATCATGGCCTGCGAACTCGTCTGGTTCCACAACCTCCTCACCAGCGGCAAGTTTTCTTCTTGTTCTTGATGAATTTTCGCTTTTCAGACTCCAACGGCTCCAGTGAGGCCGACATCACTCTCGTCTTCGCCAAGGAAAAGCGTCTTCTGGGCACGGTTAGTGGCAGTCATTTAAGTGAACGGAATGGAAGTTTAGTACCAGCTCTACCATGGACAGATCCAGCACAAGATCGGGGCCTCCGACAAGAAGAATTTCGTCTACTTCCCGATTCCCCACGACGACGCCGAGTGAGTTTTGGTCATTTTAGGCCCCAAAATGTGGATAATTCAGCACGGTGTTCGTAGTGGTGGAGGTGAAGTGTCAAGTCCTCAGCGGTGACGGCCAGGTCACCAGACGCAGCCTCCATAACAATAACACCAAGGAGGTGGGATTCTCGAATTTTTTTTTTTATTTAATGGAATTTTCAGGTGGTCTACCACGGAGTACACGTGTGCAACGACCTGGAGAATACGACCTCGTCGGTGAAGAAGTGGCTCAGCGTCGCGGGAATTCCCGTGTTGTAAGCCTCGATTGTAAACCCAATGTTGGTCCTTTTAAGCTGCAAGGACGACTCGATGGTCTCCAAACTGCACCTCCAGTTCGAGAAGAAGGACATCTGGATGAGATCCTACCTCATGATGACTGATTTCTCCCAAAAGACCGAGGTCGGTAACGTGGGACGAATTTCTGTGGTGAAGGGCAGGGCACAGTCACCCTAAAACGAATCTCTTATCAACTTTATCAACCAGTCATGGCTACAATCTTTGCGCAGTAGACGGTTCAACAGTGTGACAGTTTCACTAAAAATTGAGTAGATTTTTGAGCTTTCCATAGTGATTACTGCCACCCGATTCCCAACAAGGATTGTCAAAAAGCGAGTTGTTTCAGTATCCGTGGTTTAGGGAACAGAAACAAATATTGTTGTTGGCTTTTCAATTAAAGAGAATTTGATGTTCAAACCATAGAGGGGGGGGTCGCGCAAAACGGACCCCACAGGCAGCTTGTTCATCTATGGTTCACACCACGCGTGCACAAGTGTCGCCCAGGACTTTAAGCGTCACATTGTCTAATATTTAGCCAAAGTGCATAAGCTTGTGGAACTTGTGTCTGTGAAATAGAACATTTAGTGGTTGTTAGGCACTGTTTGTGATATTCTGCTCGTATTACCAAAAAATAAGAGAGCTTTCCCAATTTTCGATCTCTTAAATCAATGATGGGCATGCCAATTGACGCTTAATCTGTTCCAATATGGTTCACGTAAGTAGAGATAGTCAAATTTTGCTGCTTCCAAATTAGTGATCGATAGAGGTCGTTAACTTGGTACGCGCCGCCTTGAACAATTTGAGCTATTTTTCGGGGTTTGTCCATGCTTCGGCAACCCACCGCGGGGGGGGGGGGCAATTTTGCGACGCCCCCCTCAATTTTTGAAATTTAAAAAAAAAATTGCGTGGGAGTCTCGAAGACATTTTGGTAAGAAAGGGGATCTAGCAGTGACTGAAGCGACCTAGATGTGCCCATGTATGCCTCGGGTCTTCCGGGGTCATACATTGTCACGCTCCCCTATATGCGGCGGTGGGGCCGTCGCAATTTAAATTTTTTGGCATATTTTGTAAACAAAGGGGGTCCGTCGCAGATTTTGAAAACTTTTTGTAATAAAAGGGGCTGTCGCAAAATTGGCACCCGCGGTGGGTTGCCCAAGTATGTCCGGGGTTCTTAAATGGCAGACCGGGCCGAGGGATTTTTTCGGACGGTCCGGCCCGATCCGCCCGGGTATAAAAAAAATTTGTATAAATCGGTACAATAATTTTTCAAACTGCTTTAAATTATTCTGACCTTTCCTCATGTATTCCTTTCAATTCAGAAAGCGGAGGATGACTCCATGGTGCCCTGTGTGCACGTGGAGTTCGTGATGGAGAATCGCAACGCCGACTGGGACGTGGTGAAGGACATGATGGACATCGAGGACCCCTCGCATGAGGATGAGAAGTCTGTCGAGTATGTCCCATATTTCTTTTGCTAATTATGAGTTTTTGCTCAGGTTCGTCGCCTACGAATACGAGCCCCAGTCAGACGGCCTCTCCACCATCAAAACCGTCAGTTTCTGTTAATTTCTTTCAATTTATTCTTGGTTTAGGAGGTTCTGTGCTCGGTTCCGCCCTTTTTCTCTCCCTTCTTCGACACGGACAATTTCGAAACCATCGAGGCCCTCGTCGCCGAGCTGAACGACCGCCACAAGCAATTCGTCTTCCGCAAAGTGGTAGGTTCTATGCATGTTTTTCTTAAACCCGTGAGAATTTAGGCTGCGGATGTAGTCTCGGTCGCTCTCTCCGGAACGAGCGATAGGTTAGTCTTTTAAACGGTGTAGAGGTTCAATGTCTCAGAATTGGCTCGAATTTGGTGTTGAAGTAACCCAGGCCAGCTACGGGGTTCTCAAATGACGGCCCGGATATGAAAAAATAAATTTTAAATTTTGTATACATCGGTACAGTAATTTTTTAAACTGTTTTGAATTACTTAATAATGTTTGTTACTAACATATACGTCAATATTAATCGTGCAAAAAAGAATGTCACCGACCGGGATCGAACCCTGGTCGTGTGGGTGACAATCTGACTGGGTGGTCCAAGGAAATCGGGCCGATCAAAATTTTCCAACTGGCCCGGCCCGTGAGAACCCTGGCCAGCTATGAGCCTTGTCTTTGCCTTTTCAACGTTTTCATTACAAAGGAGAGTCCATCAATAGTCATAATGACGTCATCTTGTCCCCCCTATTGACATCTGGCTAGCAGGAAACATGGTAGACCACCCAAGATGTCTGAGGTTTACTGTATAAGGAAGTGATACAGTAAAAACTTTAGCCCATGTGGGACTCAACAAAAAAAAATCGATATCGCGCTAAAACTTTCAGAATGACAGGTGTATATTGGCCTTAAAAGGTTATAGAGTGAATTTGAGCCTATTCTGAGACATAAAACTTTTTTCACGGTGGCCTTCTTGGGGTCCTTCGAATCCGCAGATGTATTTATCCTATATAGTGTGTTTTTAGCTACGGCCTCCTTCCGCCCGGCACGCTCATCCCGGATCGCGCTTTGGCCGTTCCGGCGGTCGCCTCCATTCCGTAGGAATGTTGAACTTTTCTCAGTGATTCGGCTGTTTAGGATAACCGTCGGAGGCCAGAGCTTCGTCAGGACCCATCCCCACGCCGAGAGGAACCTCACCGAAATGAAGAACAAGGTAGGTCGTTTCTCGTTTACTCCCTCAATTGTGTGTTTAGGCCATCATGCAAGACGAAAGCGTTCCCGAAGACTTCAGGAGGTTCCAAATCTGGTGGAATAACTTTGTGCAGGAGGACAGGGAGAAGAACCCCGACGACAAGTACGACCAGCCGTCTAGGTACCTCGCTAGGCTCATGGTCAGTTGATTTTCTTTCGATGTGGGGTTCTTTAATAATGTGGCCGGTGCGTGTATACACACCTCTTTTCTAAATGCATACCTTGAGTGTTTCACCGTCATTCGCGCCACCTGGGTGTCAATATGACAAAATGACGTCATTAAGGCCCATATGTGGGCAGTACATCACGCCGATCTTGCGCGGATCCACAGCCGATTTGAAATTTCCACTGTTCCATAAAGCCAAAGACCCGAAAACGATTGCCCAATCACTGCCAAATCGAAAAATTTCCGGCTTTTCGGGCCTAAATCCCTTTTCTACAACCGATTTCCCAAAAAAACCCTTCACTCCGGGGGAAGCCCCGCCCACCTATGTTAAGGCCGTTCATACTTGGGCAACCCACCGCGGGTGTAAATTTTGCCACAGCCCCTTCTATTATATAAAGTGCTGAAAGATTTGCGGCGAGCCCGTTTTTAAAAAAAAAGATTGCCGGAAACTCAAATTGCGACGGCCCTACAACCGCTTCTGGCGGAGCTTGGCAATGTATGAGGCCGCTAATGCACTCTACCTTTACAATACAACGTTTAAAGGACATGTTATGACCCATAGTTGCATTAAAGTCAATATTAGTTGTACAAAAGATGACCCATCGACCTTTTTGGAAATTTCGAAGACCTGCGAATCTAAGCTTATTAGCATGAGTAGTGACATAGCTGTCCTATTTTTGCATAATTGTCAACTGGTTATTACTCAAAATTGTGCTAATTTTAATGATTAGCGGTAAAGCTCGTGGGGCGACGACACCGACCGCGATCGAACCTTCTCCGCGTGGGGTGGAAATTTTGTGTTCCAGTGTATACATGGGCCAAACAAATCATTCAAGTAACCCGATCCTGTATTTTCAGTTGCGCTGTGCCCGTGAAAAGGGTGTGGAGCTGATGCAGCAGAAGACGAACCTCACTCACTTCCGCGGAATGTTGGCCTTCAATCACAAGGACGGAGCCATCACCGACGAGGACTACAACAAGTGCACCGACTTGCTGGCGAAGGCCGTCTGATTCCACTCTCGTTGTTATTGTTACTTATCAGCTTAGCTTTGATACTCTGTTGACCTCCTCACCCATGATTGTTACGCTCCCAAATGTTGTTAATAAACTGACTCTTTGAAACGAGAGTGAAAGAGAGAGGGGAGGAGCTATAGATACAGAGTAGGGGTGAGAAGGGCAGGGATTTCAAAAATTAGCATAGGATATTCAAACAACTGACACACGCGTCTGTTCCCATTCTTCGTAATGGCACCCGGCTTGGTGGTTTCTCTTCTTGTTTTGTCTTGTTGTCAATTAGGTAATTTTTTAACCATACTTTGTAAATCATACAACCAGGTTTCTGTTGGAATGATCTCGACGCAATCGGATTCAATTACACCGTAATTGACACATACATCGAATGGTGCAAAAAGAACGATTTTCCCTGTAATTGTGAGTCTCTCTCTCTATCTATCTATCTATATCTCTCTATCTCTATCTCTCTCTATCTCTATCTATCTCTACCTCTATCTCTCTCTGTTTAATACTCTTTCTATGTCTCGGCATCTATGTGTCTCTATCATTTACCTTCAGTTGAGTTAGTGGACTACCTTATCCGCGGTTTTGGAGTTTGGCTCTGTATATTGCAATCCGCAATGCTTATTATCAACTGGGTTAGTCCTTTGAACCCCACCTGGCCTTTAACTACTATTTTATAGTATGAAGAGACTCCTTCCGCAAAAGCGAAGAAAGTTGGTTCTACGGAGGATGCTCGCGGCCTGGGATCCATGGAGCCCTTGTCTCCCGTATGTCTCTTTCTCTCTCTCTCTCTCTCTCTCTCTCTCTCTCTCTATCAAAAATTCCCTTTTAAGACGGGATTTTTTTCGGCTGAGGCGAGATTGAACAACAAGTACAAGAGCATTGAACAAGTGACCGCTGTTCCCAACAATCCATCTTCTGAGGTTTTTCTCACTCAATTATGATTCAATAGAGAAAGCTTCAGATGCCTTCGCGTGAAGGCTTCAGGCGTCAGGCGAGTCGTGAGACAACCCCCGCCACAACTGAGAAAACGACGGAGAAGACGATGGAACTGACGGGGAGGGATCCGACGGAGGACATCAGCCCCGAGGGAGTGGCTAAGGGCCTTAAGAGCGAGGATAGGGTTCGGAGTGAAGATACGGTCCGACAGGAAAAGAAGAAAGTTTAAATGACGATTGGATTATTTAGTTAATAAAGAGTTTTCCTGAAATTTTGTTGTGGATGTACTCTGACAGATTCGTTAAGACAAAAAATGCATATTTTTTATAGGATCTTTACAACAAAGTAACTGAAGGAACTTTTGCCTATGGTAGCGAAAATATAGGTTTACGGTACATAAAATTACGAGACCCTGAAATTAAGGTACCTTGTCTTTAAGGAACAGGGGTTCTCACGGGCCAGCCCGGCCCTGGACGACCCGTTCGGCCAGTTTACCCTGAACCACGCAGTCAGAATGCCACCCACACGATCAGGGTTCGATTCCGGTCGGTGATATTCTTTTTTGTACGACTAACCAGAAGCCAAAGCCCCGCTACGCGGGTCTTTGCCTTCTCGGTTCGGCGGCCTTCGGCCGCCTCATTATGTTTTCACGGCCTTCGGCCGTTCGTTATCGCGGCCTGCGGCCGCTCATTTTTGCGGCCTTTGGCCGCATTGGGCCGCTTCGCGGCCTAACGTTGCACGCGCACACGTGTACGCTCGGGTCGGGTACCAAGGCCGCCCTTGGTACCCTCCCCTCGCTTCCCCGCACCACCCCTCTGGCCCTTGGAAATGAAGGGCGCGGTGCGAACATACAGAAGGAGGTACACCATTCGCCAATTGTATATAAGACCAGAATATTACGGCCAGCCTTCGGCTGTCCTGAATATTCTGGCTGCTCGCGGCCTGCGGCCGCTCGCCGAGGGCTGCGCCCTCGAAATGAACGATGCAAATGACCCCATTTCCTTAACATTTACGTGGAGTTAGAACCCGTAAGAGAGAAAGTGAAGGGGAATAGATGAGACGCGGACACGTGACGTACCCAGCGCACTTTCACATGGGGACAACAAACACACAGACACACAGAGACCATACGAGAATTGTTAAAAGGAGGACCAGAATATTCCGGCCCGCCTAACGGCGGTCCTGAATATTCTGGCTGCTCGCGGCCTGCGGCCGCTCGCCGGCGGCTGCGCCCCCGAAATGAACGATTCAAATGGCCTCCTTTCCGTCGAATTTACGTGGAGTTAGAACCCCTTTCAACGAAAGAGAAGGGAAAAGGAGGAGACGCAGACACGTGACGGACCCAGCGCACTTTCACATGGGGACAACAAACACACACACACACACACACACACACACACACACACACACACACACACACACACACACACACACACACACACACATACACACACACATGCACACACGCACACACACACACACATACACACATACACACACATACACAGACACAAACACACACACACACACACACACACACACACACACACACACACACACGCACGCACGCACGCACACACACACGCACACACACACAAACACGGTAGGGTTTTATTGTAAGGGATAGAATATAGTATAGCGCAAACTTGACGTATTTGAAAAATTCAGAAAAAGCGAATATAAGGCGCTAAAAAGCTTAAGGCACTGTGGACAAAGTTTACTTAAAGGGCCCGTAAGGGGCCTTTTCTGATTGGAAATGGAATGTATGCTAATCGAGCCATTTCAATTGAAAAGAATTTTCCGAACACCGCTCCAGACTACGGCCGTGCGCAAAATGCTTGCCAAGTCTTCATTAGCATGCGATTCAGAAAAGGCCCCTTATGAGCCCTTTAAGAAATTTAAAGTTAGGGACTGAATTTTGCCGAAGATTGTATGATAGGATAATGTGAACGTGGGAATCTGAAACTTGGATCGTGAATTGAGGCATCGCGAACAGAAAGAAAACTTGAGTGGGACTAAACTGATTCAGGGTTCGTGGACTAACTTTACCCCACAACCAAAAAATTAGGTAGCGGTTTAAACGAAAACAAATATGTTGACTACGACATAGGCGCTAATTGATTGATACACTAATTAGTGACCTAGACATCTGCGCATAAGGTTCGCTTTTTTCTGGCTTTAAATATAAATTGCACAGTTGTAACCACAATCAACATTCATTACCCAAACTGACCATGCCCTTCGTGCTCGCGTTCAAAGATTTCAGCGTAATTCACCAATACAGGGTGAGTTTTATTTGTTCTCTAATTTAATACGAATTCCCATTTCAGGAAGAATACAAGAAAGTCTGCAGAGAAACGCTGTTCTCGCCGGGAATTCTGCAAGGAGAGGTGGAGACCCTCGTAGAAAACTATGACAAAATTGGAAACCAAGGGGACGTGGCTCTGAGAGTGGATACGGAGGAACTCTACTACCCAGTGAGTTTGAAACATGACAAATCGAGTTTATTTTAAAATTTTAGATGCGGACCCAGATTATTCAGACTCTGCTCTATCACACTGACAGGGCTTCAATTGATTGGCACCTCCAGTTCTCCAAAAGAAGGGCCATTCTTGTTTTGAAGCAGGCCGTTAGAAGGTTTGTTTTGGTTTTCGATTTCTCTCTCTGTCTCTATGTATCTCTCTCTATCTCTCTCTCTCTGTCTCTCTCTCTACATCTAAAAACAAACTTTAGGATACCCTCCTTGTTCCACAACCTCGCCCAGTTCAGAAGTAACGAAGGAGGAGCAGAAAGACACACGAAAGAAGGTATGTTGCGTACTTTTAACATTCTTTATCTCTTTTTTCTCTTTATTCCCTTCTTTCTTTGTTTTCTCACTCTCTCTCTCTCTCTCTTCTCTGCGCCTTCCTTTCTCTCTCCCTCTCTTTGTATATCTTTCTATTTTTTCTTTTCAGTAACTTTCTGCTCAACCTGCCAAATCCCTCTGTGTCTCAAGGGTCACGGACATATATGTGTCACCAAACTGAACCGTCTCCTTGTGGGACTGAGTGACGTGGATCTGTCTGTTGAAGGCAACGACGAGGACATGGATGAGGAGATAGAGGTGGATGACTCCGATGCGACTGACTACGAAGATTCGGACGTTGATGTTGAAGGCGAGGAAGAAGAACCTGTTCGACAAGAGGATAGCAGTTCTGAAGATGAGGTGGAGGAATAGAGATATCTCATAATGTTTTAATTATTCGGTCCAGAAATATACTTTCTTTCCACTCGCTTTTTCTAGCCTAATGTAAATTCCTCCCTCCCTCCCTCTCTCTCTCTCTCTGTTCCTCTCTGTTCCTCTGTCTCTCTGTCTCACTGACTCATTTTCACTCACTCTGTCATTTTTCTTCTCTCTCAATCTGTTCCAGTGACCACAACAAGTAGAATTCATATATATTACACCCAAAAAATATCACATTTTAAACTAGGGAGATTTCTACGAAGGATGCTTCTTGTCGATTATCCGCAGACTGAATTCGTCGCAATCTCCATGGGTGTTCTTCAAGGAGATGATGTCGTAGTCCTTGCTCGACGTCCGACAATTCGAGACCTACAAGGTCGATTCGGAGGATTTCCGTTTCGGAGAGAATACCCCTCTTCTCAGCGAAAACAGTTTCATCAGAGCATACGGGTTCTCCACGGTGTAGGTGTACCTGAAATGCAAAAGATAGTGAGAGACAGAGCGGGAGAGAGAAAGATAAAGTGTGAGTGAGAGAGAGAGAGAGAGAGAGAGAGAGAGAGAGAGAGAGAGGGAGAGAGAGATCAAAACCACTAACCGGGAATCGAGATAGCTGCAGTAGTCGGTGTGGCCGCAGCGGTTCTTGAAGTCGAATGTGCGAGGGGTGTGGCTGAAAGGGGAAATATCAAGACACATACAGAATCGACTTACATGTGAGCTTATCATTAGAGGGGAAGGTGAAGGCTGGCCCTGTTCAGGGGATTGTGTGCAGAGAGCAGCTGTTCGTGCAAGGAGCGAATAAACCTGAAAGAGTGAAAGTGGGAGAGAGAAAGTTTATCTTACCCTTCAACCTGTTCAATGTGTTGTTCTAACGATAAGTACTGCTTGTTTCCTCTCCTTTACTATAAAAACAACCAGATTTCAATTTTTTTCTTGTTAAAAAAATGGGCCAAGGAATATATGTCCGAGGCTGAAATTACGAAGTCAGTTTATTTGTATTGCAAGTGACAAAAACAAGTTGAGAGAGAAAAATAATGCTGAAAAGTGGAAATAGGGAAAGGGAGAGAGAGAGAGAAATGAGAGGGAAGAGATTAGAACGACATAATGACTACAGAGATTACAGAGACACACAGGAACTTCGAGAAACAGAGAGACAGAGATGCGGATATAGGAAGGCAAAGAAACGGAGACATCAGAAAAGAGAAACAAAAGATAAAATCGACGAAAATGGTATTTCAGAGCATTTATGAGCTTCTGTCGCCGTCCGCGGGGCTGCTCGACGAACAAAGAAAGACTTTAGAGCCAGCGCCAGATGGTGAGAATGGTCAGAGACGGAGAGGAAGAACTTGAGGCGGGGAGAGGGCGCGGAATAGTCACCCCGACCGACCACGACGATGTTAGAAAGGAAGATGAATCTCCAAAATGACACGAGAAGGGCCGGGCCAGGCCATGTGGGACGAAATTCAAACAGAAAGGTTTTTCGGAAATGCTTTAGTTTCCGTTGTTCTGAGTCAGATCCGAAATTAACAAAACTGAAATTGGAAATCTTTTAGAAGTACAAGAGAATGACTTTAATCTTACTGATTCAATTGTAAGTCTACCTTTTCGAAACAAAGAGGGGCCCAAAGGGTCTTATGTGTGTGTGTTATGTGTGTGAGGAGGGATCGACGCTTAATGGTTCTCCGTCTGGTGAAGTGTGTGTGTGTGTGTGTGTGTGTGTGTGTGTGTGTGTGTGTGTGTGTGTGTGTGTGTGTGTTTGTATGTAAAAGAGGGGAAAGACATTATTCTGAACTCACCACATAAAAGTGACTAAAAACGAAATAATCCAGTTCCATTAGAGAACATTGCAAAAACGATCCCTCCTTAACCACAATCTCATTTGCTTCGAAAAATCCCGTTTTCCGTCGAACCCATTTCGAAATCACAATTTCAATATAAACATGCTGCTGCGTTGTTCTGAATGTGACTTCGATAAATTTTTCGAAACAAAGCATTTTGAAATACAAGAACTCACTTGTGCAAAGTCGAAGATGATTTTGTATGTGAATTTCAACCCTCTTTTTATTTCTTTGAACCCATTTGTAAAATTTCCTATTGGTTTGCAGCATCCTTGTAAAAGTGACTGGATACAGCTGAAATAAAAATTATTAAAAGTTTGTAAAGGAATAAAAATTACTTTGTTTACTATCCATGAAAGGTAAATATCGTCCAGTTGGAGCAGGGTTAGTGACATTTTCTCCTGAATTAGTTTGAATAAGAACAATGGCAAAGTAATAGACCAGGAAAGTCGAATTTAGAATTTTTCCGCTTGACACAACAGATATGTGTAGAAAAAAGCGAAAGCACTGAGGAAAGTCAATTGAAAAGCCAAGGATTTGTGCTTGGGGAACAAAAAAGCGGCCTTGAAATTGAAAATTTTGTCTAATTCTCAAGCAATTGCCATGCATACAATAAGGAAAAACTGAAGTTGAGATTCGAAATTAACTATTCTTGATACGCCGTCTCCAAGATATTCGAGAAGCTGCCTGCATTGCCTTGCGAACCTAAGGAAAAAGTGGGAAATGACCAAAAAGTGCATAATTTTTCTAGGACACATTTGACAATTTTGAAAGTTTTAGGTCATTACCGGTATTTTGAAACGCAGTTTCATATATTCGAGTTTTTTCGACCCATTTCGTTATTTAATTTTCAGATTGAATATAATACTCACATGGAACGCAATCAAAAAAGCAATTTTGAAAAAAAAAAACAATACCCTACCGCAACCCGGTTGAAATTTTTCCAATTGTCGTAAGATGGCCCTATAAGTGTGTAATGAGCAGATTTTTTTTGTGCAGATGACAATTAACATATATTGTGAATGAATTGAGAAATCCCCCTCCGGAAGCTGAATCAGATGTCACACCGTCCATCAGATGATCGACTGCCCCGGTCGCTGACCCGTATTTAAGAAGAAGGAGCGACGCATCGAGCTGCACCGACTTTCTGAGTGGCCCAGTCAATGAAAACTCCATTAATTTACTACATCAATTATGCAAATAAAAATTAACATCAATTGAGGAGGCGGAGGGCGCAGCCTAAGCCTGACAAAAACAAGGTGAGAGAAAGAAAATAATGCTGGAAAGTGTATATAGGGGAAATAGAGACAGAGAGCGAAGAGGAGAGGGGGAGAAATTAGAAAGACATCTAGGCTACAGG
Organism: Oscheius myriophilus; assembly: GCA_964057215.1. Lineage (NCBI taxonomy): Eukaryota > Metazoa > Nematoda > Chromadorea > Rhabditida > Rhabditidae > Oscheius > Oscheius myriophilus. The sequence continues at coordinate 11,392,537 of OZ059904.1, forward strand.
CAGACAGAGACATACAGAGACCAAAAAAACAGAAAAAAAACTGGAGAAACAGGGAGACAGAAAAGCACATATTCACAGAGAGTGAGATAAAAAGAGACGTGGTGTCAAACTGACTACGGAGTTTATGCCTCCCTATGATCACCATTGTGTCATCACAAAGCCGAGTCGCACGCACAACCGTCACCCATTCGCAGGGTCAGGTTTCACCAAAAAAGAAATGAGTTTATGGCGGCAAAACACAAGAAAGGAAGGGTGAGTCAGTATCCAACAAGGGCGTGGGAGCCAGCAACTCCAGGTGACCAAAATTTCTCTGGTGGGCCACTTCGGACGGCGAAATCCTGAGCAGGGCCATCCCAGACGACCAAACTTTTTCTGGTGAGCCACTTCGGACGGCGAAATCCTGAGCAGGGCCACTCCAGACGACCAAAATTTCTCTGGTGGGCCACTTCGGACGGCTAAATCCTGAGCAGGGCCATCCCAGACGACCAAAATTTCTCTGGTGGGCCACTTCGGACGGCTAAATCCTGAGCAGGGCCACTCCAGACGACCAAAATTTCTCTGGTGGGCCACTTCGGACGGCTAAATCCTGAGCAGGGCCATCCCAGACGACCAAAATTTCTCTGGTGGGCCACTTCGGACGGCTAAATCCTGAGCAGGGCCATCCCAGACGACCAAAATTTCTCTGGTGGGCCACTTCGGACGGCGAAATCCTGAGCAGGGCCATCCCAGACGACCAAACTTTTTCTGGTGAGCCACTTCGGACGGCGAAATCCTGAGCAGGGCCACTCCAGACGACCAAAATTTCTCTGGTGGGCCACTTCGGACGGCTAAATCCTGAGCAGGGCCATCCCAGACGACCAAAATTTCTCTGGTGGGCCACTTCGGACGGCTAAATCCTGAGCAGGGCCACTCCAGACGACCAAAATTTCTCTGGTGGGCCACTTCGGACGGCTAAATCCTGAGCAGGGCCATCCCAGACGACCAAAATTTCTCTGGTGGGCCACTTCGGACGGCTAAATCCTGAGCAGGGCCATCCCAGACGACCAAAATTTCTCAGGTGGGCCACTTCGGACGGCGAAATCCTGAGCAGGGCCACTCCAGACGACCAAAATTTCTCTGGTGGGCCACTTCGGACGGCTAAATCCTGAGCAGGGCCATCCCAGACGACCAAAATTTCTCTGGTGGGCCACTTCGGACGGCTAAATCCTGAGCAGGGCCACTCCAGACGACCAAAATTTCTCTGGTGGGCCACTTCGGACGGCTAAATCCTGAGCAGGGCCATCCCAGACGACCAAAATTTCTCTGGTGGGCCACTTCGGACGGCTAAATCCTGAGCAGGGCCATCCCAGACGACCAAAATTTCTCTGGTGGGCCACTTCGGACGGCGAAATCCTGAGCAGGGCCATCCCAGACGACCAAACTTTTTCTGGTGAGCCACTTCGGACGGCGAAATCCTGAGCAGGGCCACTCCAGACGACCAAAATTTCTCTGGTGGGCCACTTCGGACGGCTAAATCCTGAGCAGGGCCATCCCAGACGACCAAAATTTCTCTGGTGGGCCACTTCGGACGGCTAAATCCTGAGCAGGGCCACTCCAGACGACCAAAATTTCTCTGGTGGGCCACTTCGGACGGCTAAATCCTGAGCAGGGCCATCCCAGACGACCAAAATTTCTCTGGTGGGCCACTTCGGACGGCGAATTCCTGAGCAGGGCCACTCCAGACGACCAAAATTTTTCTGGTGGGCCACTTGGAGCGGCGAAATCCTGAGCAGGGCCACTCCAGACGACCAAAATTTTTCTGGTGGGCCACTTCGGACGGCCAAAATCCTGAGCAGGGCCACTCCAGACGACCAAAATTTTTCTGGTGGGCCACTTCGGACGGCGAAATCCTGAGCAAGGCCAATCCAGACGACCAAAATTTTTCTTTTCCAGAACAGGTGGCGAGACCACATGCACATGAGTTTGGCAATGGTTGGCCTGATTCTCTCTGGGATTCCAAGCAATTCAAATGTTTCGTCGTTTTCTTTTCTCCATGACCCTAATGCTCCCACTACAACAGAGTTAAGGGAGACTACACGGCCAGAAATCTTTCTCATGTCATTAAACAGCTCTGTGTACTTCTCAGCCTTCCTTTTGTGAGCCTTATCAAGACTATTCTCGTAGAACTCAAAGGGGCAGGTGATATCGATCACTATGATCTCTCTGAGTAGTCGTCTACTTGTTCCATGAAAGGTGAGAAGATTGTCCAAAGAGTACCTGGCTCTCACTCAAACTCTTTCTCCGCAAACACACTCGGGAGTCGTGCTCCATTACATGTCCCGAGAACTCTAACAAGCGATTGATTAACTGATATTTCATTGCACAAACAGAAGTTGGGAAGAAATCTAAGGAGGGTAGAACACCGCCAGTCGCCGGGAGCACATGGCTGCTCACCGCGGTTGGCGGAGACGCCCACTGCGTGTTGTAAATCGCAGTCGAGGGGGAAGCATGACGAAGCCCGGAAGCAGGGCGATAGTGGGAAGTAGTTAGACAGATATAGAGAGGCAGAGAAATAGAACCATCAGTAAAGCGAACCAAACCGGAACAATAAGATTGATGAAGATAGGATGTCAGAGCCTGTATGAGCTTCTGTCGGCATCCGCGGGGCTGCACAACGAACAAAGAAAGATCTTATAGCCAGCGCCAGATGGTTTCCCCTGCGGGGGTTACGGTCGCTCAATATGATGCTGGAAAAAAACGAAGCCTATCGAGAGCACTTGGTCCACAGAGAACCACGTAGTCCGTCTGACTCCTCTTGGTGTTCCGTGGAAGATAAATCAAAACACAACGCTCCCTTTGAATATCATAATGTTAGCTGCAGGACTGACGCTGTTTTGTATCAATTCCCTGTATTAGCTAGCGGACTCCGATATCTAGCTCTCGTAACATGTTCATTACGACCCGAGAAATAACAAATTGAAACATAACAAACGGCCAATCACACGACGGATTAGGCCTTAACCGCCTGGGCACTGTTCTCCTCCTGCTGCTTCGAGAGGAAGCTGAGATCGGCCGTGGTCCTGCTGCCGTTGAGGTATTCTTCGAGCTGTCCGGAGGCGGCCAGGAGCAGTCCGTGGAAGGGCGGCGAAGGCGCCAGGGGACTCGACAGGTACTCGGGGTGGTACTGCGCACCGACGTAGTACGGATGGCCGTCCAGTTCGATCATCTCCATGCGGACGGCGGGCTTCGTGGTGCCGTCGCCCCCGCGCTGGCACAGGTCCCTGATCTTCTGGAGGAGGACCTAGAAATGAGGAGTTAGCAAGAGAGATAGAGAACAACTCACTCCGTTGTCCTTGTCCTCGGCCAAGGCCACCAGCTCGGCACTCGACCGGCTTCTACGCTCCTCGATGAAGCTCGCAGAGTTGTTCTCATCCACTCCCATGCCTGAAAAATTGTACAATAATGCACAGATAAGAGAGAGAGAGAGAGAGAGAGAGAGAGAGAGAGAGAGAGAGAGAGAGAGAGCGCGAGCTTACCAACGAAGAGGAGTCCGTGCTCGCTGAGCTGCGGCACCAGACGGGGATTGACTTCGTAGCGGTGACGATGGCGCTCCTCCACCTTATCCTGGCCGTAGAGTGCCCCTAAAACCCCCTTAATTGCCAAGCGAAACCCGAATAACTCACTCAATCGGCATTTGTCGGTGAGGAATACGGTAGCCCTGCGTCCCAGTCGCAGTGTTCCTCCGAGTCCGATCTTGGTCGCGTCGTGCTCGGGCATATCGATGACCACTTGCTGCTCTTCGGTGAGGGACTTGTTGAATTCCGTCGAGTTGGCGCCGGCTATTCCGAGGACGTTCCGGGCGAATTCGATCGAGGCACACTGCATTCCGAGGCAGATTCCTGAAAACAAGCGGTTAGACAGTTGTTCGCATAAAGCCAATTATATACGTCATGAAACATGTCAGAGACGCAGACCGTTAGAAAATTATGCGACAGGTAAAGACGCAGGCAGTTAGAGAACGAGTCAGAAACGCAAACAGGTGGATAATCCCGTAAACATATTAAAGATGCAGAGTAACCTACCGAGGTAGGGCACCTTATTCTCCCTGGCGTATCTGCAACAGGCGATCATTCCCTCAACACCGCGCGAGTCGAAACCGCCGGGAACGACAATTCCACTAAAACTCGTTTTTACACCTCATCGGCATTGAAAACTAACTCTGCCGCCTTGACTGTCCTCCAGGCCTCCTCGTGTTTCTCCTCCTGTCCTTCTTTCGGCGTCTCCAGGAGACCGGAATCGACAAACTGTAACAATGAATTTTCTCTCGTCTCTAAGCACCTTCCGTCTCTCTCTCTTTCACTAGCGTACCTTAATCTTCAACTTGCGCCTGCTGTGGATGGCGGCGTGGCTGAGCGCCTTGTTCACGGAGGCGTAAGCATCCTCAATCTTCGTGTACTTTCCGACCAGCGCGATCACGACCTCCTGGGTGAAGGAATCAGCCCTAAAAGAGATATTGTACAACTACTAATTTTTAAAAAGTACATAAAATAGTCCTAAACCGTTTAAAAGGAATAATAACACCTCGGTCCATCATTATGGCAAAGTTTAGCTGCTGTTTTAGAACTGAGGTGCTTAAAGCGCCTGTTCTTCTACCTACAATTGGCTGAGATGGGTCCAGTGCTCCATGGAGAACTTCAAGTCCTTCGTTACGTTCTCAGCCACGGGACTCAGATGCAGGCGGCGGATGATAGCGTCGAGGACACCCTGCTCCTCGAGCAACAGCGGAACTTTGTAGATGTTGGAGACGTCGTGCACTCCGATGACCTGAAAAATAGTGGAGTAAGAGAAAAACTGAAGAAAATATCCACCTGTTCATTGGAAACAAGCCCGAAATCGGCTATCTTCTTCCTCAAGTGGTCCTGAAGCGGATTGGTGGAGCGGCAGATGAGCAGGTCCGGCACGAGGCCTGCCGCGCGCAGCTGCCTCACCTAAATTTCTACAAATAAAACAAAATTTCGGGCAAAATCCCCACCGAATTCTGCATGGGCTTGGTCTTGGGTTCTCCGGTGGCGGCGGGGTGCATGACCAGCGACACATGGACATTCATCAACCTGTCCTTCAGCGCTGGCTGCTGGAAGCGCTCAAACGCCGCCAGGTAGGCCATGCCCTCGATGTCTCCTATGGTACCGCCCAACTGAAAAAGGCTGTTTAAACAAAGAAATAAGATAACGAAGGAGACAAGCGAGAATCGACCTTCGTACCTCGATAATACAGACGTCCGGCGACTGGTTGGTCCCGTCAACGGGGGTGCGGGCGACCCTCTCCACCCATTCGACGATGGCCTGCGTCATGTGGGGGATCATCTGAACCGTCTTTCCCATGTAGTCACCTCGACGCTCCTTCTCGGTCACCTGAAAAACAAAGATGATGCTGACCATTAAACATTTCAAATGCTAAAAAAAATACTAGAATTAGATGATAGTCTAGTCACTTTTTTGATTCGCTTGACACACAAAAAGGTGTAAAATGAATAAAACTTACATATTGGAACATCTTGCCCGTGGTAATATTGTTGTCGCGGGTGAGCTTCACGTTGAGGAATCGCTCGTAGTTTCCCAGATCCAAATCCACCTCTCCGCCGTCGTCGAGGACGAAAACCTCTCCTGAAAAAAGTTAAATTGATATTCGTTAACATTTATTCTCTTTAAAATCCATAGCTGGTAAATAAAAAAGTAAATATATAAACACACCGTGCTCGTAGGGAGAGAAGGTACCAGCGTCGATGTTCAGGTAGGGATCAATCTTGATCGCCGAGACCTGAACGAGAAGATGAGAGTAAGAAAGAAAGAGACTAACCTTGTAGCCATTATTCTTCAGCAGAACTCCCAGAGAACTGGAGATGATTCCCTTGCCGACGCCGCTGATCACTCCTCCGGTGACGAGGATGTACTTCATGGGAGGAGATGACATTCTAAAAGTGTATACAACATAAATATATAGAGATGGATAAAAGAGCGATCGAGTAAGTTGACAAAATAGTCTGCGTTTGAAACAGAATCGGGGACAATTGGATACAAACTAACGTAAAGGAGCTAGTTCACTCGATAGATTTCGAAATGAAGTGGGACAAAACGTTCTTTCGAGTGGCGGTAAATCAAACGGCACGGATCGGAAGATGGTCTTTTGAAATAGCAGAACTTACGTTTAAAAAAACCCTCTAACTCCGTCGTTCTGACAAGGAAAACAAAACTTTTCTTCTAAGGAAGGGAATATATACCTTTTATGAAACATCGTTTAAAACAAAACAAAAAATAAACATGAAAAGACAATAAATTTAAAATGACCAACGAAAAAGAAAAAAGTAAATTCAAAACCAGCCTTACCTACAAATCCACTGTTCACAAGGGATTTCGTTGCGGGACTACCTCTGTGGTGAATCTGAGCCACTCCAGACGACCAAAATTCTTTGGTGGGCCACTCCAGACGACCAAAATCCTGAGCAGGGCCACTCCAGACGATCAAAAATTCTCTGGTGGGCCACTCCAGACGACCAAAATCCGCAGCAGAGCCACTCCAGACGATTAAAATCCTGAGCAGGGCCACTCCAGACGATCAAAAATTCTCTGGTGGGCCACTCCAGACGACCAAAATCCGCAGCAGGGCCACTCCAGACGACCAAAATTTCTCTGGTGGGCCACTCCAGACGACCAAAATCCGCAGCAGGGCCACTCCAGACGACCAAAATCCGCAGCAGGGCCACTCCAGACGACCAAAATTCTGAGCAGGGCCACTTCAGACGACCAAAATTCTGAGCAGGGCCACTCCAGACGACCAAAATCCGCAGCAGGGCCACTCCAGACGACCAAAATTCTGAGCAGGGCCACTCCAGACGACCAAAATTCTGAGCAGGGCCACTTTAGACGACCAAAATTCTGAGCAGGGCCACTCCAGACGACCAAAATCCGCAGCAGGGCCACTCCAGGCGACCAAAATTCCTCTGGTGGGCCACTTCGGACGGACAGAATTGCGCCGCGGCAGACGAAACTTTGAATATTCCGCACCCCTTGGCGTCATGTGGGCCCCTCGTTGGAATATATTCTGACGTCACGTGTATTCATTTTTCCGCCATTTTCGCCTCATTCGTTTCCATTGCTGCGTTTCCGACGGTCGTCTTTCTTCATTTTTCTTCTAAAATCGACAAAATTAATTCCAAGTCAGTGTTTTTTATTAATCAAAACTTTTTTAATAACATTTTACCTATTTTAACATAACTTGATTTCTATCTCCTTGTGGAGGTTGGAGTAATTGGGTGCGGAAGGGGTCAACGGATGAGGAGTGGGCTGTGAGTGTCCCACCACAAAAGAAACCTCGATTTCTGTGGAGGGATCGCACTCTAATCAGACGCCCTCATTCGCCCAACCAATACCTCAATCTCTGGCTAACAAATACAGGTTTTTGCCCTCTTTCGTATTGGGTAGAAGCCTGTAGGCGTGTTCCACAAGGAGATGGGTTTTGGGTTCTCGTCACTTTCTCATGGACCGTTTCGTTTGAAAATCCTGAGCTTCTCCCATGCCGGAAGCCACGCTAGCGCCGCGCAGTGGGAGTAATTTTGCCGTTACTTGCATTTCTTGAAAGAGGTGTTCGAAGGTTTTGGGAGGTTGCAACGGATTTTCGAAGGTTTCGGTCCAAGGGGCGACAGTAGGACAAATTATCCAAGTTTCATGATTTGTAATACAAATGAAAACGAAGCTAATTCCCCTATTTTCACCATTTACGTCGCGACTCCCCACGGCTGAACGATCGTTATGGGTAGCAGAATCGCCAGAAGACGCATTACGTGGTTCAACTCTCGACGGAAACGACTACATAATCTTCTACCAGGTACGTCCTTCTTAAACTTAATTTTTTTGTTTGTTAGGATTATCGGAGAAGCAGTGTTTCGTCTTCGACGGCTCGTTGTCAAGGAAACTGAAAATATTGAGGAGTGGCTACTTTGTGATTTCTTCAGGTAGTTGTTCTCTTTCTTGTTCTTCCTCTTTATTAAATTGCGAATTACCATTATGTACAGAAATTTGTTGCATTGGCGTGTTTTAATCGAACGCAACTAACTTATGCATCGTTCGGAAGCTGTTTGACGAAAAAAAGTTAAAAACTGCATTCGTTGTGACGCTAGCCGTTTCTCAGCAGATTAGGCTCGGTGAGATTAGAATATTTAATGTAAATAATCATTTTTGGCTTAGTTTGCGCTACATTATTATTCCTGTTTCATATTTGAACCCACACTTCCTAGTTGTCGTATTACCTGCCAGCCGGGTGTCCCAATAGTGATAACATGAGTATGATCCATCAGTCGTAACTACTAAACCGGGGCTCTCGGAGTCCGTTTTTATGTGTGCAATCTTATTAGTGTATTTTTTTCCACGTTATAAGTTGCGCTGGGTCACTAATATTGATTGAGCCAAATATGACAGCTGTGGAATTTAAGTAATAAAATAAATAGTCTGTTTTCAGCATGGCCAACCTCTGCCTCCAACTTTACATACCCGCTGCCTTCATCAGAGTGACCATGATCTGAAGAACTGCTGCCTCTCGCCTTTGCTTTCAGGAACACCTGTGAATGCATCTAATGGGGTTAGTTTGTCATACCTTTTGCGGAAAACTTTAGCGAAAAAATTGCCATGTGGAATGAGGCGCGCCGTTTTTATTTTATTTTTTCTACAAAATTCAAAAACACCCTCTCTCGGCCACATCAGTATCCTAGCCCAGCTTTTTTGTTTATTTCTGTGTCACCAACAGGGACCGAACTCGCCTTGAGTTTGCTGCAGCGCGCTACTTGGCATTACCCTATGCGGGTCACATTAACATGGCGATACTGTCTCAATTTTGTACCCGCCTGCTTCGCATGATTGAATTAGCATATAACTGTCCATTTTCAGAATTCTTTAACTCGTCCGCGGTGCTCCAGTATCTTCATGAACTTTTCATTCTTCTAATTTTGTGATCTTTCAATTGCCTTAACCCCCTAAACCTCGTAAAAGCGGGTTTTGGATGGTAGTTTTGCTCCGGAAGCTTTGATTTCGTGGGGAACGCTACATAGCGTGGTCTTCTGTGGTTGCACAAAGAAGGTAGTGCACGTGGAGGCTGTGCTTTCTCTCTCTCTCTCTTTCTCTCTCTCTCTCTCTCTCTCTCTCTCTCTCTCTCTCTCTCGTCCTTTGCGATGTATCCTACCTAGCCCCGTACATTCTGAAAGTCCCTGTGTCCTGGCTGTAGTCTCAGCCCTTGGTTGCGTCGCTCTTCCGCCCTTCGCATGCCAATTAGATGAGACTGACGTCATCCCCCGCCGAAATTCGGGTTCCCGAATAAAGAAAAAAGTCGGTGGAAACATTGTCTGATTGCCGTTTCTTCGCTAATTTCTCGTTTCATCTGCAAATTTTTCCTCAGATCTGTGTTATTTATTTTGTGACATTGTCCGTATAGCGCGTTTTTGAGCGGTGTCGTCTTTCTCTCTCTTAAAGACATGTGGTCAGTGGGAAATTCGAGACAGCTGACGTTCTGACGGCTACTCGCAACGGCGACATTACAGCGGAGAGAGCAGGTTGTTTTAATTTTTGACACCTTGTTGCTTTGAGCCCTGTGGCCTTCTGTGGTGGCTAAGTAGCCACTGCGGCAGCTGTGGCTTTTCTGAGGTCTTGTGGCCTTTTCAGTACGGCTGCTGTGGCGCGTGTCCTCCGAGTGAGCGTGGTCATCGCTCTTCCTAATCCGTCCGCCGCCCCCATTGACCACTCTGTTTCAATAAAGCATAGCAACTACTTTTCGTCCCACAGAGTACCTTTAATTCTGTCACTTTAATTTAAATTTCTTGCTTTCTCCTTTTTCCAAGTAATCCCTACATTGTGAATTGGTCAGTTTGGTGTCGCGAGTGTCATTTCGCAGCCTTCTTCCGTCGGACGACCGACGGCCTTCCGTCCCCCGGGGAAACACTCGCCCGACGCTTTTTTGATGGTCTAAAAACCCCCGAAACACCCGCTCTTTTTGCATATATGGGATGAAGCAAAGGAGCTCTTCACATTTTTGAAGGAAGAGGGAATGAAGGCATTGAGAGAGAGAGAGAGAGAGAGAGAGAGAGAGAGAGAGAGAGAGAGAGAGAGAGCGACAGTTAGGCAGTACAGAGCGCTGAGGAGAGAGATGAACATGAGGAAGAAATATACAGACATGGGGACAAAACAAGAAAGAATGATGAGGAGAGATGTAGAGAAAGGCAGAGAGGGAGAGATGAGGACCGAGAGAAACAGAGATGGAAACAGAGCGAATAAGACAGAGAGAGAGAGAGTGACAGAGAGGGAGAGAGAGAGAGAACAATGATACAGATAAGGATAGGGAAAAAGAGACATTCATGGAGAGAAAGAGGGGATAATGAGAAAGTGAGGGGTGAGCCCCAGTACAGTGTTCGTTCTCTCGGCTGTCGCCAATCCGAACCCCATAAAATTAATGACGTCATGGCTATAAAGTGCTTCGTGCCAGCTGCTGTTCCATCGGAACAACCACCATTTTTTCCGTCCCACATTCGAGTGTGTCGCGCAGCTCTTCCTCGTCCATTTGAAGGGCTTCAATCCTAGATTACCCCTTTATATGACTCCCCAGTGGCGGTTGTTTCCGCTTTGTTTGAGGTTCTATGAAAGGGCAATAGTAATCATGAAACGAGAGCTGCAAACTTTGCAGTCTTTTCCCTTCTCTCCTCGCTGCGGGGCGTGTTTCATTTGCATGTTTCGGCTCATTAATTGGCGCTGCTTCCAGCCGAAGGGCTGATCGGCCAAGTCTTTGCTCTTTTTGTTCGCACCCGCTCGGCTGGAAAACTTTCCTCAGAAAAAAAGGAGGCCCTGAGGACACGTGCGCTTCCGCGTACCAGGAAATGGGAGTGTTCCCCCAAATGTTTGCTCCATTTTGTAATGTTTGGATTGCAAATAGCTGATTTTGGCACCTTGTAAGTCTCTCTCTCTCTCTCTCTCCCTTACGCGACCGGGTAGATCCGTGACCATCGCGGCGAGACTCAAAAGTACCCTTTTCGCTGAATTATCAGCCAGAAACGAACCATATGTTTTTTTTAGTATGAAAGAGCCACTGAAACTTTTCATCTGTAACGTGACACGCGAGTACAAATGGCCAAACATAGAGTTGCCAGTTCTGCACTTTGTTGGTAACCAAATCCGGATGAACCAATTTTGGAAGTCCACGGTCAAATAAGGTTTCAATTTTCTCTGTCTCTCTGTCTTTCTGTCTCTCTGTTTCTCTGTCTCTCTGTCTCTCTGTCTCTCTGTCTCTCTGTTTCTCTGTCTCTCTGTCTCTCTGTCTCTCTGTTTCTCTGTCTCTCTGTCTCTCTGTCTCTCCCTCTCTCTGTCCTTCTACCTCTCTGTCTTTTTGTCTCCCTGTCTCTCAGTCTCTCTGTTTCTCTGTCTCTCTGTCTCTCTGTCTCTCCCTCTTTCTGTCCTTCTACCTCTCTGTCTTTTTGTCTCTCTGTCTCTCAGTCTCTCTGTTTCTCTGTCTCTCTGTCTCTCTGTCTCTCTGTCTTTCTGTCTCTCTGTCTCTCTGTCTCTCTGTCTCTCTGTCTCTCTGTCTCTCTGTCTCTCTGTCTCTCTGTCTCTCTGTCTTTCTGTCTCTCTGTCTCCCTGTCTCTCCCTCTCTCTGTCCTTCTACTTCTCTGTCTTTTTGTTTCTCTGTCTCTCTGTCTCTGTGTCTCTGTGTCTCTGTGTCTCTGTGTCTCTGTGTCTCTGTGTCTCTGTGTCTCTGTATCTCTGTATCTCTGTCTCTGTCTCTGTCTCTGTCTCTGTCTCTGTCTCTGTCTCTGTCTCTGTCTCTGTCTCTGTCTCTGTCTCTGTCTCTGTCTCTGTCTCTGTCTCTGTCTCTGTCTCTGTCTCTGTCTCTGTCTCTGTCTCTGTCTCTGTCTCTGTCTCTGTCTCTGTCTCTGTCTCTGTCTCTGTCTCTGTCTCTGTCTCTGTCTCTGTCTCTGTCTCTGTCTCTGTCTCTGTCTCTGTCTCTGTCTCTGTCTCTGTCTCTGTCTCTGTCTCTGTCTCTGTCTCTCTTTCTCTCTGTCTCTCTTTCTCTCTGTCTCGTGTCTTTGTCTCTTTGTCCCTCTGTCGTGCTCTAACAGTTAATGTTCGCTCAAATGGAATTCCCCAAAGTTCCAAATGTCGTATTTGACCTCCTAATATTTTTTGTTTTCTGGGCCTCTTCTTTCAAAGTGCTCTCTCGTTGGCACTCCTGAGTATGAAGATATCGGGTCATCGCGGCGAGACCCAGTGCCTTAAATTCTTTAACAATGAATTATCCTTCAAGAATGAACGATTCAAAGGCATTCCATTCTATAGGACACTTTCTATGTGCTATGTTCTTTTGCAACTGCAGTTTCGCGCGTGCAATCCTCTTGCTTTAATGGAAATTCGTCCGTTGGCACTTCCCTCTCACTGACCGCTCTAGTGGTCTGTGCCCTCCACCCGCAAGCACTCTCTCGCCGAAGAGCACTGCAAACGTCGTTCAAAAACAACAGAAAGCGACTATAGTCTGACGTCAATCCAGGAATTCATTATCAGTCGAAATTCAACAGGCTTTTCCTGTTTAGGAGATAAAAATGGGGGTGGATGTTGTCAAATTGCGTCACAAAGAATCTTTTAACCCCCAACTATTTTCGCATTGACTTCACCAGACGTTTCAAACTTTAGAAAATGCTAAACTACTGCGCTCAACAATTTTTGTTTCACGATTTAAGAACTTAAGGTACTAAGAGGTTAAGGCACCCAGCAGAAAAAGGAATTACGACCTTAAAGGCAGAGGCCCACGTAAAATGAAGAGAGGGACCTTTTCTGGGCCTCTGCCTTTAAGCCAAGAAGTTAAAGTGAAACCAATTTAGGTTTCCAGAACTTAATAAACCACAGTCTGAAGAAACCACACACTAAGAACTTAAGGTAGAACTTACCGCAAGGATCCGAAAATTACCGCGATCAAAAACTCACCCGGGTTCGCATCAACGTAATGCTGACTTTGATTTTTTCTTGTTTAAAATGAACATCAAGCCATTTTCCAGTTCTTGACATTGCAATAGTTCCAGATACGTGGGTAAACGAAACGAAGTACCTGCGACATAGTTTGGAGTGTCGGTTCAATTTCTCAAACATTTGTCTTTGCGGGTCCACTTGTCCCCAGTCTTTCGTTTTCAACTCCCCTAATCGGTTTGATCTCTTTTGTTTTAAAGGTTAAATACCCACTAAGAAGTGGAGGAAAAATGAAACTCTGTGGCCCAGACCCTAAACCGAACAAACAAAATGTTTTGACCACGGCAGGATTCGAACCTGCAATCTTCTGCTCCGTAGGCAGACGCGTTATCCATTGCGCCACGCGGCCACATGTGAGCCGCCTACCCATAGTGTTTAAGAAAGACACTACTGCCACGGCATGATGTTTTCTGTCGATGAAGTTCGGTCGCTGCCCTTTGAGAGTGCTCGTCGTTTTTCGTGTGCTGTCCATTCCCTGTAATCGGATACTGGGCAAAGAGAGAGTGGGGAACAAGGCGGGGAACTGCTATACAATGCCCTTGCTTAAGCCTATTCCCACCATTCTTCTCTTCCATCGTTCCTATTCTTCTGATCTTTCTTCCAACATACAAACAATTCCCAGCTGGCAGGAGACGATCGGCTGGCAGCAGCCGACTGTCTTTTGTGGCTGGTAGGAACGTCCCGACTGTCTCCAATCTCCCGGCTGGCACTAGCAACCCCATATTTCCGGCAACTGGCAGCCGATTGGCTTTAACGATGTCCGAGCCAGGATAACGTTCGTCGGCCGGGGCAAAAAACGAAACACAAAGCAGAGAGTTCAATGAAAGCAACCAGTCGGCTGTCTCGCTAATTGCCAGTCGGGGAATCCCGTCCAGCTGGCAATTAGGTGCTCCTTCGTGACAGCCGGTGGGAACGCCGTTCTTGCCAGCTGTCGCTTCCATGGCGGCATAAACTCTCTTAAGACTGTTCCCTTCCTGCCAGCTGCCTTTTGGAGACAAGTCAGTCGGCTGCCTTGAAATCTTGAAACCATGATTTCCCAGCTGACAGCCGATTTCAATGAATTTAGGCCGCATCAATCACTCCGTTTTTCAATTTCTCTTCTCTTTTCAGTACGTGACAGTCGGCTGACTAAGTTCCTGCCAGACGGCTGGCTATTCCCATCCCCTGTTGACAGCCGATAGAAGACTTGAATAGCTTCCTGTTTTATTAATCAACCCTCTTTAATTTTCTGAGCCAGTCGGCTGCCAGCTGAAGCCCCAGGCATTTATGCTAATGACAACCGCCTGAGGCAACCCACGGGAAACTAACAAATTCCCGTCTCCGTCTAGCCGAGAGGGCAAACAAAAACAAACCAATCGAGTCGTCCTGACGGCTAGACTGATATTTATTGTCTCTTTTGATAGAGAGAGAGAGAGAGAGAGAGAGAGAGAGAGAGACAGAGAGACAGAGAGACAGAGAGACAGAGAGACAGAGAGACAGAGAGACAGAGACAGAGACAGAGAGACAGAGAGACAGAGAGACAGAGATAGAGAGACAGAGAGACAGAGATAGACAGAGACAGAGAGACAGAGAGACAGAGAGACAGAGAGACAGAGAGACAGAGAGACAGAGATACAGAGATACAGAGAGACAGAGAGACAGAGAGACAGAGAGACAGAGAGACAGAGAGACAGAGAGACAGAGAGACAGAGAGACAGAGAGACAGAGAGACAGAGAGACAGAGAGACAGAGAGACAGAGAGACAGAGAGACAGAGAGACAGAGAGACAGAGAGACAGAGAGACAGAGAGACAGAGAGACAGAGAGACAGAGAGACAGAGAGACAGAGAGACAGAGAGACAGAGATAGACAGAGAGACAGAGAGACAGAGATACAGAGATACAGAGAGACAGAGAGACAGAGAGACAGAGAGACAGAGATAGACAGAGAGACAGAGAGACAGAGAGACAGAGAGACAGAGATACAGAGATACAGAGAGACAGAGAGACAGAGAGACAGAGAGACAGAGATAGACAGAGAGACAGAGAGACAGAGAGACAGAGAGACAGAGATACAGAGATACAGAGAGACAGAGAGACAGAGAGACAAAGAGACAGAGAGACAGAGAGAGAGACAGAGAGACAGAGAGACAGAGATAGACAGAGATAGACAGAGACAGAGAGACAGAGAGACAGAGATACAGAGAGACAGAGAGACAGAGAGACAGAGAGACAGAGAGACAGAGAGACAGAGAGACAGAGAGACAGAGAGACAGAGATAGACAGAGACAGAGAGACAGAGAGACAGAGAGACAGAGAGACAGAGAGACAGAGAGACAGAGAGACAGAGAGACAGAGAGACAGAGAGACAGAGAGACAGAGAGACAGAGAGACAGAGAGACAGAGAGACAGAGAGACAGAGAGACAGAGAGACAGAGAGACAGAGAGACAGAGAGAGAGACAGAGAGACAGAGAGACAGAGATAGACAGAGACAGAGAGACAGAGAGACAGAGATACAGAGAGACAGAGAGACAGAGAGACAGAGAGACAGAGAGACAGAGAGACAGAGAGACAGAGAGAGAGACAGAGAGACAGAGAGACAGAGATAGACAGAGACAGAGAGACAGAGAGACAGAGAGACAGAGAGACAGAGAGACAGAGAGACAGAGAGACAGAGAGACAGAGAGACAGAGAGACAGAGAGACAGAGAGACAGAGAGACAGAGAGACAGAGAGACAGAGAGACAGAGAGACAGAGAGACAGAGAGACAGAGAGACAGAGAGACAGAGAGACAGAGAGACAGAGAGACAGAGAGACAGAGAGACAGAGAGACAGAGAGACAGAGAGACAGAGAGACAGAGAGAGACAGAGAGACAGAGAGACAGAGATAGACAGAGATAGACAGAGACAGAGAGACAGAGAGACAGAGAGACAGAGAGACAGAGAGACAGAGAGAGAGAGAGACAGAGAGAGAGACAGAGAGACAGAGAGACAGAGATAGACAGAGAGACAGAGAGACAGAGAGACAGAGAGACAGAGATACAGAGATACAGAGAGACAGAGAGACAGAGAGACAGAGAGACAGAGATAGACAGAGAGACAGAGAGACAGAGAGACAGAGAGACAGAGATACAGAGATACAGAGAGACAGAGAGACAGAGAGACAGAGAGACAGAGATAGACAGAGAGACAGAGAGACAGAGAGACAGAGAGACAGAGATACAGAGATACAGAGAGACAGAGAGACAGAGAGACAGAGAGACAAAGAGACAGAGAGACAGAGAGAGAGACAGAGAGACAGAGAGACAGAGATAGACAGAGATAGACAGAGACAGAGAGACAGAGAGACAGAGAGACAGAGATACAGAGAGACAGAGAGACAGAGAGACAGAGAGACAGAGAGACAGAGAGACAGAGAGAGAGACAGAGAGACAGAGAGACAGAGATAGACAGAGACAGAGAGACAGAGAGACAGAGAGACAGAGAGACAGAGAGACAGAGAGACAGAGAGACAGAGAGACAGAGAGACAGAGAGACAGAGAGACAGAGAGACAGAGAGACAGAGAGACAGAGAGACAGAGAGACAGAGAGACAGAGAGACAGAGAGACAGAGAGACAGAGAGACAGAGAGACAGAGAGACAGAGAGACAGAGAGACAGAGAGACAGAGAGACAGAGAGACAGAGAGACAGAGAGAGACAGAGAGACAGAGAGACAGAGATAGACAGAGATAGACAGAGACAGAGAGACAGAGAGACAGAGAGACAGAGAGAGACAGAGAGACAGAGAGACAGAGATAGACAGAGATAGACAGAGACAGAGAGACAGAGAGACAGAGAGACAGAGATACAGAGATACAGAGAGACAGAGAGACAGAGAGACAGAGAGACAGAGAGACAGAGAGACAGAGAGACAGAGAGACAGAGAGACAGAGAGACAGAGAGACAGAGAGACAGAGAGACAGAGAGACAGAGAGACAGAGAGACAGAGAGACAGAGAGACAGAGAGACAGAGAGACAGAGAGACAGAGAGACAGAGAGACAGAGAGACAGAGAGACAGAGAGACAGAGAGACAGAGAGACAGAGAGACAGAGAGACAGAGAGACAGAGAGAGACAGAGAGACAGAGAGACAGAGATAGACAGAGATAGACAGAGACAGAGAGACAGAGAGACAGAGAGACAGAGATACAGAGATACAGAGAGACAGAGAGACAGAGAGACAGAGAGACAGAGAGACAGAGAGAGAGACAGAGAGACAGAGAGACAGAGATAGACAGAGACAGAGAGACAGAGAGACAGAGAGACAGAGAGACAGAGAGACAGAGAGACAGAGAGACAGAGAGACAGAGAGACAGAGAGACAGAGAGACAGAGAGACAGAGAGACAGAGAGACAGAGAGACAGAGAGACAGAGAGACAGAGAGACAGAGAGACAGAGAGACAGAAAGACAGAGAGACAGAGAGACAGAGAGACAGAGAGACAGAGAGACAGAGAGACAGAGAGACAGAGAGACAGAGAGACAGAGAGACAGAGAGACAGAGAGACAGAGAGACAGAGAGACAGAGAGACAGAGAGACAGAGAGACAGAGAGACAGAGAGACAGAGAGACAGAGAGACAGAGAGACAGAGAGACAGAGAGACAGAGAGACAGAGAGACAGAGAGACAGAGAGACAGAGAGACAGAGAGACAGAGATAGACAGAGAGACAGAGAGACAGAGAGACAGAGAGACAGAGATACAGAGATACAGAGAGACAGAGAGACAGAGAGACAAAGAGACAGAGAGACAGAGAGAGAGACAGAGAGACAGAGAGACAGAGATAGACAGAGATAGACAGAGACAGAGAGACAGAGAGACAGAGATACAGAGAGACAGAGAGACAGAGAGACAGAGAGACAGAGAGACAGAGAGACAGAGAGACAGAGAGAGAGACAGAGAGACAGAGAGACAGAGATAGACAGAGACAGAGAGACAGAGAGACAGAGAGACAGAGAGACAGAGAGACAGAGAGACAGAGAGACAGAGAGACAGAGAGACAGAGAGACAGAGAGACAGAGAGACAGAGAGACAGAGAGACAGAGAGACAGAGAGACAGAGAGACAGAGAGACAGAGAGACAGAGAGACAGAGAGACAGAGAGACAGAGAGACAGAGAGACAGAGAGACAGAGAGACAGAGAGACAGAGAGACAGAGAGACAGAGAGACAGAGAGACAGAGAGACAGAGAGACAGAGAGACAGAGAGAGACAGAGAGACAGAGAGACAGAGATAGACAGAGATAGACAGAGACAGAGAGACAGAGAGACAGAGAGACAGAGAGACAGAGAGACAGAGAGAGAGAGAGACAGAGAGAGAGACAGAGAGACAGAGAGACAGAGATAGACAGAGAGACAGAGAGACAGAGAGACAGAGATACAGAGATACAGAGAGACAGAGAGACAGAGAGACAGAGAGACAGAGATAGACAGAGAGACAGAGAGACAGAGAGACAGAGAGACAGAGATACAGAGATACAGAGAGACAGAGAGACAGAGAGACAGAGAGACAGAGATAGACAGAGAGACAGAGAGACAGAGAGACAGAGAGACAGAGATACAGAGATACAGAGAGACAGAGAGACAGAGAGACAAAGAGACAGAGAGACAGAGAGAGAGACAGAGAGACAGAGAGACAGAGATAGACAGAGATAGACAGAGACAGAGAGACAGAGAGACAGAGAGACAGAGATACAGAGAGACAGAGAGACAGAGAGACAGAGAGACAGAGAGACAGAGAGACAGAGAGAGAGACAGAGAGACAGAGAGACAGAGATAGACAGAGACAGAGAGACAGAGAGACAGAGAGACAGAGAGACAGAGAGACAGAGAGACAGAGAGACAGAGAGACAGAGAGACAGAGAGACAGAGAGACAGAGAGACAGAAAGACAGAGAGACAGAGAGACAGAGAGACAGAGAGACAGAGAGACAGAGAGACAGAGAGACAGAGAGACAGAGAGACAGAGAGACAGAGAGACAGAGAGACAGAGAGACAGAGAGACAGAGAGACAGAGAGACAGAGAGACAGAGAGACAGAGAGACAGAGAGACAGAGAGAGACAGAGAGACAGAGAGACAGAGATAGACAGAGATAGACAGAGACAGAGAGACAGAGAGACAGAGAGACAGAGATACAGAGATACAGAGAGACAGAGAGACAGAGAGACAGAGAGACAGAGAGACAGAGAGAGAGACAGAGAGACAGAGAGACAGAGATAGACAGAGACAGAGAGACAGAGAGACAGAGAGACAGAGAGACAGAGAGACAGAGAGACAGAGAGACAGAGAGACAGAGAGACAGAGAGACAGAGAGACAGAGAGACAGAGAGACAGAGAGACAGAGAGACAGAGAGACAGAGAGACAGAGAGACAGAGAGACAGAGAGACAGAGAGACAGAGAGACAGAGAGACAGAGAGACAGAGAGACAGAGAGACAGAGAGACAGAGAGACAGAGAGACAGAGAGACAGAGAGACAGAGAGACAGAGAGACAGAGAGACAGAGAGACAGAGAGACAGAGAGACAGAGAGACAGAGAGACAGAGAGACAGAGAGACAGAGAGACAGAGAGACAGAGAGACAGAGAGAGAGAGAGACAGAGAGACAGAGAGACAGAGAGACAGAGAGACAGAGAGACAGAGAGACAGAGAGACAGAGAGACAGAGAGACAGAGAGACAGAGAGACAGAGAGACAGAGAGACAGAGAGACAGAGAGACAGAGAGACAGAGAGACAGAGAGAGACAGAGAGACAGAGAGACAGAGATAGACAGAGATAGACAGAGACAGAGAGACAGAGAGACAGAGAGACAGAGATACAGAGATACAGAGAGACAGAGAGACAGAGAGACAGAGAGACAGAGAGACAGAGAGAGAGACAGAGAGACAGAGAGACAGAGATAGACAGAGACAGAGAGACAGAGAGACAGAGAGACAGAGAGACAGAGAGACAGAGAGACAGAGAGACAGAGAGACAGAGAGACAGAGAGACAGAGAGACAGAGAGACAGAGAGACAGAGAGACAGAGAGACAGAGAGACAGAGAGACAGAGAGACAGAAAGACAGAGAGACAGAGAGACAGAGAGACAGAGAGACAGAGAGACAGAGAGACAGAGAGACAGAGAGACAGAGAGACAGAGAGACAGAGAGACAGAGAGACAGAGAGACAGAGAGACAGAGAGACAGAGAGACAGAGAGACAGAGAGACAGAGAGACAGAGAGACAGAGAGACAGAGAGACAGAGAGACAGAGAGACAGAGAGACAGAGAGACAGAGAGACAGAGAGACAGAGAGACAGAGAGACAGAGAGACAGAGAGACAGAGAGACAGAGAGACAGAGAGACAGAGAGACAGAGAGACAGAGAGACAGAGAGACAGAGAGACAGAGAGACAGAGAGACAGAGAGAAACAGAAAGACAGAGAAACACGATGTCAGCTGACGTGCTAATACATGTTTTCAATAGTCGAATATATGTTCGCTCTTGAAGAACAGGTGTTCGCCAACCAACTGACTAGACTAAGATAAAATGACGACAGTTAAATGGGGTTGTCCTCAGCAGTCGGTAGCCGCCTCTTTGCTCACTCACTCACTCATATACTCACTCTCTCTCTCTCTCTCTCTCTCTCTCTCTCTCTCTCTCTCTCCCTCTCTCTCTCTGTCTCTCTCCTCTGAAGTAACAAACGGACGTCAATACAAACAACTTAACAAGGCGATAAACGTTTACCGGCACCAGGTGACACTAACGACTTTCACACCTACAATTATGTTGCCTGCAATCGTCTATTGCATGTGCATTTGATAGCTGTGTTGACTGTATAGTTCTTGCCGAGCACTTCCTCGAACCTTCCCCTTCAACCTGTTCATAGCTCAGTGCTCTCTGGCTTATCAAGATGTTCCTTTCCTTTTTCCAGTCGAACGCTTTGACCCCATTTGACACTAGTTCAATTTTACGTGAGAAGTGCACCTAGACATCCCGGGGGACTTCGTTGTGCCTCCGGTGGGCGTGTGCCGGTGTGTTCCCTCGGCACGACGGGGACTTATGCAGATAATTGTATTGTGGGCTTCTCCTTCTGCTGCGCTTCCTAATTGCAGAGAGACTGCCGGTCCATCCACACCTCTCCCTCCCTTCATACGGTAGTCGAATACCTCCTCTTACGCGGTCATCAATCCCACAGCTTCAATTTTGCTTCGTTTTGCACGTGAAAAGGCCGTTTTTCGGAGGCTGCACCAAAGGTCCCACGGGGAAAAGGGGGGACCATTTGACAGAATGACAAAGCGCCAAAAAGAGGCCACGAGACTATACTGTCTGTCTCAGGCTTTCAGTCTCTTGATCTCTATGTCTCTATGTCTCTATGTCTCTATGTCTCTATGTCTTTCTATATCTCTCACTCTCTGTCTCTCTGTCCTACTGTCTCTCAGTCCTATTGTCTCTCAGTCTCTCTGTGTCTCTGTGTCTATGTCCCTCCCCTGTATCTATATATCTGAGTGTATGTGTGTCTGTATCTCTCTGTCTCTCTCTGTGTCTCTGACAGAGACTCTCTGTGTGTCTCCGTGTGTCTCCGTGTCTCTGTCTCCGTGTCTCTGTGTATCTTGATCTCGTCTCTCGATCTTCCTGCCTCTCTACTTCTCTGCCTCTCTTTCTATGTCTCTCTCTGTTACTTTGGCACTCTGTCTGTATGTGTGTCTATGTCTCTCAGTTTATTGCTCTAATTATCCCTATGTCTCTCGGTTTTACTGTATCTAGATCTTCCTTTTTCTCTGTCTCTCTGTTTGTTTCTCTCTATGCCTCTCTCTGTCTCACTCTCTCTCTACCTGTCTGTCTCATTGTCTCTAGATCTCACTCTCTGTGTTTCTGTGTCTCTGTGTCTCTGTGTCTTTGTGCCTTTGTGTCTCTGTGTCTCTGTGTCTTTGTGTCTCTGTGTCTCTGTGTCTCTGTGTATCTTTGTCTCTGTGTCTCTGTGTCTTTGTGTCTCTGTGTCTCTGTGTATCTTTGTCTCTGTGTCTCTGTGTTTCTGTGTCTCTCTGCCTCTCTCTCACTGTTTCTCTCTCTCTCTCTCTCTCTCTCTCTCTCTCTCTCTTTCTTTCTTTCTCCCTCTCTCGTACTCAGAACTTCTTGTCGGCACCAGTTACGCAAATCCTGTTGTGCTCATTCGAGGGATTAATATCTAAATCCATCTCTTACAGTCAACAAATCTCCTGCCACCCGGCTGTCCCCACAACTCCTAGCTGCTAGCCGCAGAGTCTTTAGTCTCCACTTGTCCTGTGTACTCTTTGCAAATTCGCCTCCTCGTCGCCGAATGAATAAAATATTTGTTGCCGGCGCCGTCGCCTCGCGGACACTCCTATAATTTATCCCCAGGTTACCGTACTCCCTCCGTCTCTTTTTTGTATATCATTCTTTTGTCCGAAAGGGTCTCCCAATTGACCGTAATAACGGGGTATTTCCGCCTATTTTGTTTCCGACATCGGCTGGCAATTACTCTCTAAGGGCCAGTGACAGCCGCCCCCTCGCCTTGTACTAGACACATAAAAAGAGGTCTTTTGGCCCTCAAATACGCTTCAAATGAACCCACAAATCAAGACGAATAGCTGTACTTTTGGAGAGTGAATTCAGAATTGTTCATTAAAGCCGTCTACTGAAAAATGCGCGGCAGATTGCAGCCGCTGCGTTTTGAGCTGGGCTTGGTGTACTCTCTCTCTCTCTCTCTCTCTCTCTCTCTCTCTCTCTCTCTCTCTCTCTCTCTCTCTCTCTCTCTGTCTCTCTCTCTCCGTCTCTCTCTCTCTCAGTCTCTCTCTCTCTCTCTCTCAGTCTCTCACTTGTGCTAGACGCACAGCGGCCAGTTCAGGATTTGGCCGTCCGAAGTGGCCCACCCCCACAGATGCTGGTTGCGACATAGAGCCATGTATGCCACAGCGCAGTAAGCAGTGTCTCTTTTGAAATGGCCACAGCTGCCAGAGCGCTTTGGAAATGCTTTTTCTTGTTAGAGCCACAACTGCCTCGGCGCTGACAATCTCTGTCGCTTGGACCACAGCTGTCACAGCTTGGAGAGATACACTTCCTTTCTGATGCCACAGCTGCCACAGTGTACAGATCATCGTTTTTCTTTCTAAAGCCAGCTGGCCACAGCTACCACAGCGCTGTAAGAACACTCTTTTTAGGTAGATCCACAACTGCCACAGCGCATTGCACATATTATTTTTGTGATTTCCACGGCTGAAATAACACTCAGAGCTTTTCTTACTGAGCCAATTGCCACAGCTCGTCAGAAAAGCCTCTCTTGTTTGTCCTAGCGGGTTGATCTTTCTCTCTCTCTCTCTCTCTCTCTCTCTCTCTCTCTCTCTCTCTCTCTCTCTGTGTAGAGCCACAGCTGCCACAGCGCGTAGAACCTCACTTGCTAGAGCCACAGCCACCACTGCAAGTGTTACCCCAACTCTGTCTTGGCAGAACGATTTAAGCCACGACTATTCGTTTAGCGCGGTTTCAAAAGATTAAGCTGCCACAGCTCTTACAGTCTCACACCTGCGGCATCTGTGCGCCATTATAACAAATGCCGGTCTACATATCGCCCAGATTGTTAAATTTTCGGTGTCTGTTGCGTTTTGCAGTGGTTCCTTTGTCGTCTGCGACGCCCGGTCCCAATCGAATCAGTCTCATTGGCCGGTCGCTTGGACTTTGCGCCCCAACACCCTCTTTTTAGCACTTTGCGTCACGAACTGAACAGAAAAAGTTGGGTACAATTTGTCCTTTTGAACTTGGGAGTTCTACACACTTCAACCACATCGGGGTGCATTTATAGCTAATTTTCAAACTACAGCCCATCCTATTTCCGGCTAGGGAGGATCAGGGTTACTTTATTTAGTGCCTAATTTATCTGCGTCTCTTTATTCTGCGTGTTCTCTCTTCAGCGCACCCGGGTAGGTCGCAGGTCATCGCTGCGGGACCCGATTCCAGAAATCCTTTAACTTTTTCGTTGCCCAATGGAAACTACCGATCAGCAACTGGTTCAGAGTGATCATATTTCCAATTGTTACGTAGTTTCGTAGGATTTATGTAAATTTGAACAGCTGAAAGTCCGGTTTTTATACGTCATTCTTGTGAAAAATGAATATAATGACTACTTTCCGAGGCGTGTTTGAGTCTTGTAAAAACTCTCTACTAGAACGTTTGCTGGAGTGCATTTTTTGTTTTAAAAATTGAATTTTCGTTTTTTCTGTTTTTTCTACAAAAACTTTTCAATATTGTTTTGACTGGCCTGGGATTGTTGCCCTCGAACGAGCGAAATCCGTCCGGCTATCGCCCTCTCGCGTGCGTTCCATTTGGCAATCGAGGCTGCGCATTTTTTCGCTTTGTCTGTCCTCGGAGACCTCATTAGCCTTGCACGCTGAACCCCATATATTTTGCCATCTAGCGCTCTGTTTCACTTGCACTTTGGACTTCCGGAGAGCGCGACCCGGCGCCGGGGTCAAAGGCGACGACTCTGAAAGCATGCTAATGTGCTTCCCTGGCGCAATGGCAACGCGCCTGCACGTGACGCGCAAGCTCTATGGTTGGTGTCCGTTCGCCTTCAAAATTTTTGCTTTCATTCATTTTCTACCTCTTGTTGTTCATTTCTCGTTTTCACCTCGCACTATTTTTGTCGTCCTGTTGGACAAACACAGGTGAATGCACGCATTGTTTCCATCAAAACAAAGGTCTTTCCCCTTTCGGGACCATCTATAGTCTTTGTTTTTGATCGAATACTTTGCGCTAAATTTTACGAACACAGTGCAAACTCTCATTTTCATCCCATAAAAAATCGAAAAATCGCCAAAAATTTAATCTACGCTTTTGTCTTCGCTGACTCTATACCGTATTTTAACCTGTCGTTTAATCCAAAATGAAGTACGCAATTCAGCGGAAACGGGCGAGGTGAAATTTGCGAAAACTAGCAATTTTCAGCATGAAGTGCCTATTTTTCGAAAACTATTTGTCATTTCGTTGTTTCCGGTTCATTTCCGATTCACCGCGACCCACGCGGAGCCCACTTCCGCTTCGTGCCTCTTCACCGGCTGGCAACACTGAACGATAGCCGGCTGGCGCCAGTTTGCAAGTTCAGTTCACAGTTGCCAGCCAGGTCGTTAAGTTCGAGCACGTGTGCAATTGTCTTACAACGAAAGAGCCATTGTTACTCTGTTGTAACATGTGCGTGTGTTTCTTCCTCTTCTCTTTTTCCGCGGCTGTTCTTGGACGGAGACAAGTTGCTCGTGGGGTACCACTAGGTACACAAGAAACACATGGTACCCCAGGCTGAGTAACGCCGCACAAAAAACGCCCGAAAATTGGATTCCCGTGCTCATTTCCCCCAGCATTCTTCTTTGAACGGGCGCTCTCTTTGACCTTTAAACACATTTGCAATACCTAAGATTTTACATTTACTAAACTGACTCTATTGACACATGAATGTTCAAAAAAACTGTCATCTAAAAATAGCATGTGGCGCCGAACCAACAAATGACACGTCCACGAAACGAAAAGTGGCCGCGTGGCCTAATGGATAAGGCGTCGGACTTCGGATCCGAAGATTGTAGGTTCGAGTCCTGCCGTGGTCGAAATCTTTTGCGTGGGTTCAGTTTTAACAAAAATGTATTTTGTGTATTTCCCCTTTTTATAAATTGGGTACTCGCCCTTTCACAGAATTCCTCTTCTGTTCGTTCATGATTTCATAAGGTTTCTCATACTCCAGCAATACATCTCTTTCACTCATTTCTGCATACACCCCGTGTTTCTCTTTTTCTCCTCAACCTTTCCCTCTCTGTGTATCTACCCACACTCTGGATTTCACTCTCGCTCGTTCATTTGCTATCGTTTTCTTTCACCCCTCTTTCACCCCCCTCACACTCTGTTCACCCACCTTTCACATTTTCTCTCTCTCTCTCTCTCTCTCTCTCTCTCTCTCTCTCTCTCTCTCTTATGTCTCCGTACCTCTTTCACTCTCTCTCTCTCTTTCTCCTCTGAGTGTACTTTACTCCTTCGTATAGTAGTGTTGAGTGGTTTTTGTTGCAGGTGTTCCTTCCTCGGCAGATCTATGCGCAGCGATTAGGCGACGGACACGACGACGATTTTCCCTCTAGGCACCGCTTCGTAACATGGCACCCATCTACAGAACCGTAAAGGTGTGTGTATGTGTGTGTGTGTGTGTGTGTGTTTTCCTATGTCTTCCAGATTTAAAGACCTTCATTTCAGTCGCACGATGGCCACGTAGAGCTAGCAGAGATCAAGGCCACCTGTAAGAAGCACGAAGACCTCTGTGCTCAGTTTGCGGAGTGTTGTCGGGAACTTCAACAGAATGATGCCCAGCTGGAGATCTTGGGAGAGACGGCCACGTATTTGAGGAAGAAACACGATCAAATTAGGAGGACGATCGGGGAGAGACCTCACAGCGACGCTGAGATGACTCTTCTGGAGGAGGAGATCGCCCTGGTGGACAAGCAAGTGTGCATCTGGATGAAGGAGTTGGAAGAGATCAATGAAAACAGGCTAACGATTGAGGTAACGTCTTCTGAAGACAAAAGGAAGATTGAAATGTTCAGATCCGCTTCCTACAATTGGGCAATGAACTGAAGAAGAGCGTCACGTGTGTTCAGCTGGCTTCCATCGACTTTGAACTCATCCAGATGAGACACAAGGAACGGTGGCAGAGGTGAGATCTTCAGAAATTTCCTATACTTCCCTTTGGTCAACAACCTTCCAAGGGTCAATGTTTTTTGACCTGAGTTACTGTTGAATAGTTTAAATCATGTGGTGTGATATTTTTCCATAACTTCAGTCGTAGATCAACCATATCGAACTCTTAAATAGCGCCATGTTTATGTACTTACCGCCGGACTCACAAAACCTCCTAATTTTGCCTTGGAAAATTCAGTTTTCTCATTTTTAACACTTGACTTATAACATACGCAAAAAATGATCCACTCTATTCAATGCTCTGCTTTATTGCTCATCGAAACCATATATCAATGTTGAAATTATCTGCATGGATCATGAAGAAAATTGCCTTTGAATATCAATTTTTACACCGATCAGAGCAAGGAAAGCTCACATTTGGTAGGTCAAAAGGCTTTTCCTCCGCAGTCGATGAAAATCTTCATGATATGTTTTTTCATGTTTTTTCATGATAAGGCAGAGGCCCACAAAAATGAAAAAAACATATTTAAAGGCAGAGGCCCACAAAAATGAAAATGGACCTGTCCATAGCGTAGCGTAAGCGAGAGAGTGCCATTTTCAATGGTCAAATGCAGAGAGTTTTATGATTAGCATGGACAGGTCCCCCTCTTCATTTTACGAGGGCCTCTGCCTTTAAGGATATCTTGAGCAAGTTAGACACAGATAAAAGTTTTGACCTGCCAAAAGTGAAAAACACAATTTTCAGCCGAATCCGAGAATTTTGTCAAAAATGACACTACGGAAAAAATCAATTCGTTAGCCCTGAAGTTACTTTAAGGCTATAACTGTTCACTGCTGAGCACAAAAACAGCTTATACATCACTTACGGAAACCTTTAATTGTCTAAACGTACGTCAAATCTACTTAGAAAACATAATGTTTTAATTGTAACAGTTATAACAACTTGGAAATTTTATTGATCACAGATCGCCGGACCACAGATTTCCGGACCACAGGTATCACGGACCACACGTATCATGGACCACAGGTTTCTGGACCACACATGTCGTGGACCACAGGTATCGCGGACCACTGATTTCACGGACCACAGGTCTCTGGACCACAGGTTTCATAGCGGACCACAGGTCTCGTTAAAATCCGCTATTTTGGAATTGACCCACACGACGGGCTTAAAGGCAGAGGACCGCTAAAAAGAAAATGAACAAATTCATCACGCAACGTAGACGAGAGATCGTACTTTTCAATGGTGAGATGAGGAGAGATTTATGCTAAAAAATGGCCAGGCCCCCCTGGCCATTTTCGCGGTCCTCTGCCTTTAAGGGCACTGTTTGAACTTTACAGCTACGATGTAGTAAAGCCAATAAGCAAAATAAAATATTTTTTCATGAATCTTATGTTGGCAAGTTGATTTTAGAGTTCAAGCAACCGTGTCTCTTGTGGCGACGCAATGTGTCCTTCATTTTGTTTTCGCTGGCCCTATCGTCGATGAATTTCCGTACTGTAACCTGGACCTATTCTCTTCACACTAAAGAATACAACACTTTTGAATACCGTGAAGCCACTAACCCCATAAAGCTGTCACTGAAAGCTCCAGTCGTCATTGCTTCGTTTAGAAAAAAGGTTGTTCCTGGGCAACGAAATGAGGCCAAAACGAGGATGCCCGAGATAGACTTCACAAGTTTAGAATGTGAAGGGAAAATGGGGATTCAGAAAATTCCAAATTATAAAATGTGAATAAGATTCTTTTCACGAAAGTAATTATGTGATTTTCCTTGGTAGTAGATTGCGAGCCTCGACAGACTTTCGTGGAGGAACCCATCGCGAAATATTTTAAAACTGTAAACAAAAAATACTAAATACAGTTGAAATTTCAGATTCCTCACCGACCACGTGCCCTCCGGCAATCTGAAGACGGCCGTCTAACCCTCCCTCCCCTTCTAGCCACTCCTTTTGTTCATAGTCCTTAGCCTTCCAGCTCGCGAGTAGTTTTGCATACAAGAACCCTTCCTCTCGGATACGGTAGTCCACAATTTCTCTGTGTTTTCTCTTATTCTCCCACTTTTTTAGGCCTGATTTCCCTTTTATGATATCTAATTTTGTGTCCCGTGGCGATTCTAGGCGATTGCGTGCCCAGGCCAGCCGTTGTTATGCCCCAAAACAAGGAACAAGCGTCTTTCGAGGATAGGAATCGATCGATATCGATTAGTTTTCTCAGGCGGCCACGGCGGTCTAGAGTCTTTCGAATGCACCACACACTGTCACATATCGCGTGAAACCGATTACCCTTCCGCAGTCATTTAGAGAACATCAACTCATCGATTATCGATTTCATTGGAGTAAATGATTGATTTTCTCCATTGTTTTATAATAGTGTTTATTGGTATAAAAATGAGACACTTCAGGATTGATGAAGATAACTAGTTCAAAAAATGAAAACTCTCGCGCGGGCGGTCGGTCCCTTCCAAGCTATCCTAATCGAACCTGGATTGCCCATCTTCTAGCCGGAGTGGAGCCTCGTGAGGTCGTAGCTCCAACCACTTGAAAAATCGAAGTCGTCTACAATATCTCCTTCTCAGGAACCAGAGAAGAAGCTACTCAAGGAGAGCTGTATTAGCAACTTAGCCAGGAGGCAATTGAAGCCAAATCAATGGAGAATGAGACCACGTCGTGGGATTGAATTCGCCAACTGTGATTCATTTGGCGGTTCAGGGAACAGCCGTAGAGTAAAACACGGTTGGTATTGCACTGCTTGAAAAGGTAGCGACAGATTGAGACAGTTGTATTGAGACCGCGATGCATAATGAGACATTAATGCATAGTTAGAAGCGCACAATATCTCTTTCACTCACACTCTCACTCACACATACACGCACACACACGCACACACACGCACACATACACCACTGCTTCATTGGCTTAAAGGCAGAGGACCGCTAAAAAGAAAATGAACAAATTCATCACGCAACGTAGACGAGAGATCGTACTTTTCAATGGTGAGATGAGGAGAGATTTATGCTAAAAAATGGCCAGGCCCCCTGGCCATTTTCGCGGTCCTCTGCCTTTAAGGCCAGCCTCTTTGAATTACTTGCCTTGGTTCTGTAGAGAAGGAGATAGAAATAGGAAGAGCAGACAGCCTACTGGCAGTATCAGGTTGGGCAACCAGGTATTGAGCAGGTATTGAGCACAACGAGGTATTCGGCAACGAGCAGATCGTGACTGGAAGGAAGAGGGAAACCTGTGTGTTTCAGACCAGGTCGCAGATGCCTGAAAACTAAGAAAATGAGCAAAAGGCGGTGGTGCACAAGAAGAAGACGCAGCGTTTTCCTCAGGCGGCGAGCTTGGCAACAAAAGTTTTTTCGATCTAGGAGGGGCGACATGGAATGCAAATTGTAGTTGCTAACGATGTTAACACAGATGAATTGTCAGAATTTTTTATTACCAGCATAACCAACAAAAAAGGATTTAACTCAAAGGCATCTTCACATCTTGCACCACTCGTGCTTCTTCCTGATCTCGGCCTTGGTCGCCTCATCCAGGTCGTCATCGAAGCAGAAGAACTTCCTCATCTGGTCCACATTCATGCCCTAAACAAAAGAGTTCACTCGATTTTTAAATTTTACTCACATCAGTCATGTTTACAATCCTCTGAGTGAGAATCTCGATGAGTTCCTCAATGTTGAAGAAGTTGGCGCAGAGGAGGACATTTGTGAGCTGGTCGCAGGGCATGGAGGCGTACTTGTTCTCCTCCTCGGTCAGAGTGAGTCTCCTGTCCACGGGGTCCTTCACCCGACCAGCCTTGTCCTTGTTCTTCTCGCACCACTCGAACACCTTCGAGAGAGTGTCTCCATCGAAGTTGAACTCCGAGTCCTGCAGAGAATCGGGATTCTCAGCAGCGTTCGTGTCCTAAAACAGAAAATTTAGTTAAGAAAGTCTTATAGTTTAGAAAAACTAGGGAAAAGTAGCTTACATCGATCATATTGGAGAGAAGTGCCGACTTCCGGGCAGTCTTCAGATCAATCATAACCTTCTTTCCGTCGTTGCCGACAATGGTCATCAGGAGGGGCTTTATCTCTTCGGGGGCGGAAAGAAGGGCCATCGCTCGAAAAAATTAGCGGTTCTGAAGATATTAAAAATTTTAATTGATAGAAAAAAACACAAAAAGAGTTACTATTCGAAATTATGTTCATAGAGGTATGTTAGCAAATGAAACATGAACATGCTGACTTAGGCAATAAGGAAAAGTTATACATATTACTCTAAAAACTTTGAATCTAACTACTTTGAAGCCTAGTAAGGGCAGATCAAGATTTAGAGCTGTGATCACATTAACACGATTGATCACAACGATTCTGGAAAACAGAACGAAGTTGGATTCGAACCCGCGCCTTCATCACTTCAGTCGGATACTCGACGTTATAGGCGCACCGTTCTCGCCATCGCTACGGCTTACTAATAGCCCTAAGACACTAAGGCATTGAGGATTAAGGTTGGTCCACAAAACAAGAAGGTGATTTTCAAAAGGTATATGGCGGTGGCAATTGGTGGCTTTTGGAAACGGCCGTTTTCCATACAGTTTCGCCAAATAGACAAAATAAGTCAAGTTATCGTGTTTTTGCTGGAAATTCTACTTGGGACTTTATAATGTACAAATTATAAAGTCTCAATTACAACTGGTTAATTTTGACAAAAATTTTAAAGGGAAAAAAAACGAAATTCGAAGAAATACGAAGAAGGGGAAGACCCCACTGACCCAGAGAAGGCCGATTTGTTGAATGAAGAACTGTGGTCCCCTCGACCTTAGCGTGAGGGAAAAGCACTCGGACAACGCGAAACCCTTTGTTTGAAATGATTTCAACACAGTAAATATCGCCTTTTCATGGCTAATTATACCACAACGCCATATGGTCAACAATAATCGAATTTGCAAGAGAAAGCGGGTGGGAATATCTCACTCTTTCATAATCCCAAAGTCTCTCTGTCTCCCTGTCTCTCTGTCTCCCTGTCTCTCTGTCTCCCTGTCTCCCTGTCTCTCTGTCTCCCTGTCTCCCTGTCTCTCTGTCTCCCTGTCTCCCTGTCTCCCTGTCTCCCTGTCTCCCTGTCTCTCTGTCTCCCTGTCTCCCTGTCTCCCTGTCTCCCTGTCTCCCTGTCTCTCTGTCTCCCTGTCTCCCTGTCTCCCTGTCTCCCTGTCTCCCTGTCTCTCTGTTTCCCTGTCTCCCTGTCTCTCTGTCTCCCTGCCTCCCTGTCTCCCTGTCTCCCTGTCTCTCTGTCTCCCTGTCTCCATGTCTCTCTGTCTCTCTGTCTCTCTGTCTCTCTGTCTCCCTGTCTCCCTGTCTCTCTGTCTCGCTGTCTCTCTGTCTCTCTGTCTCTCTGTCTCTCTGTCTCTCTGTCTCTCTGTCTCTCTGTCTCTCTGTCTCTCTGTCTCTCTGTCTCTCTGTCTCTCTGTCTCTCTGTCTCTCTGTCTCTCTGTCTCTCTGTCTCTCTGTCTCTCTGTCTCTCTCTCTCTGTCTCTCTGTCTCCCTGTCTCCCTGTCTCCCTGTCTCTCTGTCTCCCTGTCTCGCTGTCTCTCTGTCTCTCTGTCTCTCTGTCTCTCTGTCTCTCTGTCTCTCTGTCTCTCTCTCTCTGTCTCTCTGTCTCCCTGTCTCCCTGTCTCCCTGTCTCTCTGTCTCCCTGTCTCGCTGTCTCTCTGTCTCTCTGTCTCTCTGTCTCTCTGTCTCTCTGTCTCTCTGTTTCCCTGTCTCCCTGTCTCTCTGTCTCTCTGTCTCTCTGTCTCTCTGTCTCTCTGTCTCCCTGTCTCTCTGTCTCCCTGTCTCGCTGTCTCTCTGTCTCTCTGTCTCTCTGTCTCTCTGTCTCTCTGTCTCTCTGTCTCTCTGTCTCTCTGTCTCTCTGTTTCTCTGTCTCTCTGTCTCTCTGTCTCTCTCTCTCTGTCTCTCTGTCTCCCTGTCTCCCTGTCTCCCTGTCTCTCTGTCTCCCTGTCTCGCTGTCTCTCTGTCTCTCTGTCTCTCTGTCTCTCTGTCTCTCTGTCTCTCTGTCTCTCTCTCTCTGTCTCTCTGTCTCCCTGTCTCCCTGTCTCCCTGTCTCTCTGTCTCCCTGTCTCGCTGTCTCTCTGTCTCTCTGTCTCTCTGTCTCTCTGTCTCTCTGTCTCTCTGTCTCTCTGTCTCTCTGTCTCTCTGTCTCTCTGTCTCTCTGTCTCTCTGTCTCTCTGTCTCTCTGTCTCTCTGTCTCTCTGTCTCTCTGTCTCTCTGTCTCCCTGTCTCGCTGTCTCTCTGTCTCTCTGTCTCTCTGTCTCTCTGTCTCCCTGTCTCTCTGTCTCCCTGTCTCGCTGTCTCTCTGTCTCTCTGTCTCTCTGTCTCTCTGTCTCTCTGTCTCTCTGTCTCTCTCTCTCTGTCTCTCTGTCTCCCTGTCTCCCTGTCTCCCTGTCTCTCTGTCTCCCTGTCTCGCTGTCTCTCTGTCTCTCTGTCTCTCTGTCTCTCTGTCTCTCTGTCTCTCTGTCTCTCTGTCTCTCTGTCTCTCTGTCTCTCTGTCTCTCTGTCTCTCTGTCTCTCTGTCTCTCTGTCTCTCTGTCTCTCTGTCTCTCTGTCTTTCTGTCTCTCTGTCTCTCTGTCTCTCTGCCTCTCTGTCTCTCTTCAAGTCGATAAATATTTATTCTCATAGATATATACATATGTGCAACAACGGGAAAGACGCATGTAACAGGCACTTGCACGGGATTTGTCATAATTGCTGTGGCCCCTTGAGCGCTTCGGGCCTTCATCTGCGGCCCCTCGCCTGTGCCAGCTGAATCTCCCTCGGTTTGCTGATTTTCCTGGGGTCTGCTTCATTAGAAACCTAAATTTCTTCCCCTTTTCAACATTTCAACATTGATTACCAGTTGGATGAAGGCATTCTCGTAGAACGCCTTCAGAAGCTTCGAAACATCCTCCGTTCCCGAAAGACGTTGGCGGTAGTCATCGGCCAATTGGACGAACTGGGTAGGAGGCTGGAATATCGATTAGTTGAATAAGAGAGACCTTTAAATTACAGTGTTCGGTCGAAGCATGCGGCTAGGCATCGATGGTTTCGTCACGCGATGAAGAATGGGCGGTCTGAAGTATGAATTTTTCTAGTTTTCTTTGATTTCTGGGAAAGTCCATTTGATTTTAAAACTTTTTACCTTGTAGTCCTTAACCTATTCCTATAGGCTGCATCATGAACGGCCGTTTCTTCATTCAAATCCAAAGGAGCTCCTGTAGCCAAGGCGAGCAGATCACTGTCCGTTTCGAGGAAAGATCGACGGGGCTGAATTAAGCAATTATTTCGGACAAGCCGCCGGATTCTGTGTTTATTCTGCAGAAAACCAAATAAACTACGATGCGGAATAGCCCAAAACATATGAAACATTTTCGTTTGAAAGACACCCAGCTATGAGGACTGGGAGTCTTTCAAACGAAAACTTTGCATTCATTTCGAAAAATTGGGTGACGGATTGGGTGACCTACTGTGAGAGTCGAAAAAGATGTCAAACTGGTCATAGTTCTCACGAGAATTGAGTAAGAGAAGGGCCGGCCCGTTTCGGGGCCCTGGCCTAGCCTTTCTTGAACCTTGGTCGCGCGGCTAGGTGGTCCGAATACCCATGAGAACTATGCACACGGGGTGAATTCGCTGCAGATACAGTGAGAGAGGGTTTAATAAAAAAGCGGAGGATTCGTGATAGGAGGAGGAAGGTTAGCAGGCAGTGCAATAGTTCGTTCAAACGTCATTACAGACTGAAAAAGAAGCAGTTCATGAAAATCAGCAAGCTTGTGTAATACTGTTTCATGAGCGAGCTTCGGGAAAACCCAGTAGACGTTGTCTACAGGACGAAGCTAGAGCTCGATAGGACGGACTTCTGGTGTAGAAGCCTTTGCATAACATACATCTACATCTACACGGCGGACCAACTGGTCGATAGGACGGTGACTTCTGGTTGTTGATTTGAAGAAGTCTTTGCACAAACTATGATTCAGATGGCTCTGCGTCTGATTTTGTCTACTCCTACCCAGGGGTGGCTACGGCCCGGGCCGGCCCGCTCTCCAAAAGTCGCATGCCGGCGAACTGGGGCAACTTCGGATTACCAGTCCGACCTCTTAGCCACTCGGCCGGCCCAGCCCGGCCCGGCCCGGGGCCGGCCCGCTGATCAGCCACCCTTGCCCCGAGGGTTATTTTCCCGAAATCAACGCGCTACTGGAGACTACAAGACGTGTTCTCCCACATTTGGCAGACATCAGTTCTTTGATTTGTCTGTTTGCTGTTACCGTTCCCTAATCTCCTTTTATCTCAAGGTGTCTCACACTACTTACACCCATCGCTTTTGCCTCCGTTTACGCTTCCGCCCCAGGGCAAGAGGATCTGACCGGAATGTCACTCGCTTCTCCCAGACATAGTGCCATAAAGGCTTTATGATAAAGCGCTAGTTTTTTCTTTCTCCTATTCTGAAAAGGTGATACTTACGATTGGTGAAACCCTTTTTGGATCGAATTCTTCAGGTTTCGGGTTTTCTGTCGTCGACGGAGCCGCAGTGATTGGAACCGCGGATGGAGCTGAAACCAGGCATGAAGTTCATATTGAAAATTTTAAAGCAAAAGTAAGTGGGAATCGAATTCGGGTTAACCTCTGAACCACAAAAGCCACGCTCGATTCACCACGCCGCTGCGTCAAATGCGTCTGTTCTCTGCGTCAAATATCAACTTGGTGTGATTTTCTCACCCATTTTCTCGAGTCCTTGTCCTTCGCGCGGTGTTTCCTCCTCTTCCTCATTCCTCTCCTTCTCCATTTCAAGCACCAGATGAGTTTCAGAAGTCTTCACATAGCCTCCTTCGTCCTGAACTTGAATTTCCTTCCCCTAACATTTTAGAGGCAAACTTTATCGGCGATTCTCCTTGGAGGGTGAAGTTTAATTTCCGGGATGTCTGATTCCAGAAGGCGTTCACTTCGATCGATAGCCATCAGGGTGGTCTCCGTTGCGGGAGACGTCGTATCTTCTAAAGTCACATTTCGCAGGGTCAAAAACTTTCCAACCTGTTACTGCAGCTTCCTCATCAGAACCATTCTCTTCCTCGACGCTAGTTGCTTGCACAGTGGTTGTTGTAACGGCAACCGTCGTGGTGCTTGGTGTTTCTAAAAAAACATTCTTACCAGGAAGGAAAGGCAAAAACATTTGCCGCCAGCAGGGGTCGAACCTGCGACCTTGGGCTTATTAGACCCACGCTCTAACCGACTGAGCTATGGCGGCCGTTTGAGCTTGACCTACCAGTCGTCTTATGTGTCGGCGCAGCTCGCGGCGCCAGTGTAATCGCCGACAGCTTAGTTTCGATTAGCTTCCTGGCCAACTCCTCTCGAACTACCTTCAAAGAGTGAATTTAAATGGTAATATTGGAAATGTTACTTGTTCAACATGATGAACCAGTTTGTCACTTTCTTCTTTAGTTAAATTCAGGTGTTGCAAGAGTTGAAAGACATCTGGAATGGAAGGAGGAGCCTTAATTTACACCGTTTAAAGGAATGTGACAACCTTTTTACCTCTGGTGGTGCTGTAGTTGCACTTGGAAGTGTTGTTGTCTCTTCTGTTGTCGCAACGACCGTTTTCTCAATCGCCTTGATCTTCAAAAACGACTTCGACTCGTCGTTTAGGTCATGAAAATCCTGTTTTATGCTAATTTTTCGACAGTTTCAACACCTGTGATTTGACTTTTTTGTTTTCCGAAGTTAGGTAGACAATTTCACTGCTGGGCTTTGTGGCTGGGACTTGAACCACCCCGGAGACCACAGGTTGAGGCTGAAAAGTAGAGTAGTTTAGTTTCACTCACCTCACCTCACCTCACCTCACCTCACCTCACCTCACCTCACCTCACCTCACCTCACCTCACCTCACCTCACCTCACCTCACCTCACCTCACCTCACCTCACCTCACCTCACCTCACCTCACCTCACCTCACCTCACCTCACCTCACCTCACCTCACCTTACCTCACCTCACCTCTCTTTTCTCTTTCTCAGCCAACGCCCCTACCGTACCCTCAGAGAAGCCCCAAGGCCACCTGTCACTCGTGGTTGTTTTTGTGCCCCGCGCCGCGCGTCGCTCACTTTTTGCTCCTTGGTCAGCTGAGCGACCGTCGGCAGTTCGGAAGGAGCGGGTGGAGTCATTGGCAGCAAGGCATCGTAGATCGCCAGTTTCTCTGCTGAAAGAGGCATTGTTTTCAGAGACCCGAGAGTTACCTGAACTGCCTTGGAGGTTCGGCGGAAGAAGTCCTTGCATGTGCTGGGGGTACAAGTGAAGGTGCCCCAGGTTGGCGGCTGACTGCTGGGGGAAATTGAACTGTGGTGGAGGGTGAAGACTGAAACATAACGGGTTAGGTAGTTTTCATGACGATTGCTTTCAGGAAGCCACTACGCGCCAAATAACTGTAATGTGTGTGTATGTGTGTGTATGTGTGCGTGTGTGTATGTGTGCGTGTGTGTGTATGTGTGTGTTTGTGTGTTCGTTTGTGTGTGTTGTCAAACATTGTGCTACAGAGCAGGGGTGGCACGTGCGCACGGCCGTCAGCAGATTCAAATTTCATTAATTTTTCGTGCTTCCCATTCTGTGGACCCCGGGCCGTGTAGCTCCCTCTCCTGCCCTGAGGGCCGTACACCCCTGCCACAAGAGTAACTGTACGGCTTTTTGTCAGAATAAAGACCGTAGCTGTCAGTAGAAACATCAAAGCCGTGCATGAAAAGTCTATAAGTAAGGAAACACTATAGGGAAATTAAACGCCACATTTGTGAATCCACTGACTACAACTTTGAACAAATTGATCCTCAGTAGTGACTTTAGGGGACGTAGGGATAATTTTGGATTTAAGGTACTTTTTAGCCAGAGATACCACTAATGAATCTTATTCTGAGCCTAGTGTGTTAAGATCTAAATCGATATATGATGGACATTTCCCCTTACTGGTTATCATGTAGATTGGCCGCCATACTGTTGCTGATGAGTGCATGGTTGAGCAGTAGAGCATTGTTCAGTTGATTCTGTCGTTGAAGGAGGTCATACAGTGAAGGGCCTGCGAAATTTCCCTGAATTTGAAGGATTTGGGTACGAAAATATTAAAAAAGTTCTTTTAACTTCTCCCGCCTCAAGTTTTCGTGAGGCTCGTAAAAGCCGGTTGTCCGGGAGGACCACCGGGCGACTTTTCGTGTTGCGACTGGATTTTTCCCTGTTCTCGGCGCTTTAATGGCACAGAAACGTCCTTTTGACCACGATTTGGAGACTAGAATAGAGTGGATTCTGAGGGTCTTTATCTCTCTCTCTCTCTCTCTCTCTCTCTCTCTCTCTCTCTCTCTCCAACTCGCACACATTCTCGTTTTGTCTCACTGTATCTGTCTGTTTTCGGCCACTCTATCTCTCCGTCTCTCTGTATCTCTATCTCACTGTTTGTTTTTCAAAAACAAATTATGTCTCTTCTTTTTTCCGCTTAAACCACTGCCAACCGCCGACTATAGCATTTGTGACATTCCAAGTGCAAAACAGCCACTTTCTAGAACCGGTGGGGCGTTCGCCCTTTCGCGAAAAGTCTGTAACGGCGAATTACGCAACGCGTCGAGGCAAAAAGCGACGTCCAGCTGATTGGACAAAGCCGGCCGACGAAGCGAAAAGCCCTGAAAGAAGAGGCGTTCGCGATTCATTTTGACGGCCGATTTGGCACCAACCTGGCTGGAACACGAGAAAATGAAGAGAGAGAGAGAGAGAAAGAGAGAAAGAGAGAGCGAGAGAGAGGGAGAGAGAGAGAAATGGCGAGGGATCTTACTCTTCGATTGATCCAAAGCTTGTTCTTTTTCTCTTATGCTGTAGCTGCAGGATAATCGCCGATGGTCATGATTAGATTCATTGCAGAAAACATGATAAAATGTATTGGAAATGACAAATTTAAATATTTTAGTATTTGTGATTTCAGCCGAATGGAAACTTTGAGACTTACGCACTTACGCGAGTGTAATAGACAAAATTGAGAAAACCAACCTGAGAACTTGTGGCAGGTTGCTGGGCGGATACTGAAACGGCTGTAAATAATAAAACTCGTAAACTCAGTCGCATTTGGATGTGAAGTGGCTAAAAGTAAATTTTAGGTTAAAAATGAGAGAGGGAGAGAGAGAGAAAGCGAGAGAGGCACAGAAAGAGAGAACGAAAGAAAGAGAGAGAGAGAGAGAGAGAGAGAGAGAAAATGAGAGAGTATAAGTGAGAGAAAGACATAAAGAACGAGGGAGAGATGCATAAAAACATAGGAAAAAAGGTTAATAGAAGTGAAGATGCAAAGGCACCGAAACACAGAGCAAAAGACAGAGAAAGGGGGAGAGAGAGAGACATAGAGAGAGAGAGAGAGACAGAGAGACAGAGAGAGAGAGGGAGAAACGAGGGAAATAGAAAAAGAAAAAATAGAGTAACAGTGACTTAATGAAAGAGGAGTGGAAACAGAGAAACAGAGCTGAGAGGTGAAAATACAGATAGACACAGAGGCGAAGAGAATAGAAAAACAAAAAAAAGATGGAGATAGAGAGAAAGAAAGAGATATAGATAGAGAGCGAGAGAGAGAGAGAGAGAGAGAGAGAGAGAGAGGGAGAGAGAGAAAGAGAGAGAGGGAGAGAGTGGTAAACAAAAGAAAGATACACTTAAAGCATCTCTGAAGGGATAATTTCAAGTTTCAAGAGGGAGAATGACGTCAATCGTGAATCAAGTGATGCCGCGGATCACGAAATAGTCCGCTCGCCTCTTTGGATTCTTAAGATTCGACGTGAGATAGCCGTGAATCGCTTGATCTTCTGTAGCAAAAACAGAATGCCACGGGCGAATCAAGCAAGTGAGTGGAACTGCCAAGTTTTTCGAAAGCAGTGTAGGCCGAAGCCTGCTTCCGTGATCACAGAGACTAACAGCTACGTTCGGAAGGGGGATGAAAATTGAAATTTCTTGGAAAATGTCGAGAAAAATTCCTTGTCGGGTGCGTGTTTTCTTCTCTCCCGGTGTGTCCGAAAAACCACATTAGCGATAGCGGGGAACAGGTGACGGTTGGGTGAGCGCAGCGCTCGCAGCCCTGTGGCGCAATTCGGGAACCCGCTTGGGCGCCCGAATAGCCGCGCTTAGTTCTTTGAGGAAGATTAGTCGTTTCACGCCGAACGACTGGCCCAAGCGGCGATCAGTCATCGGCAGATAAAGGGACAGGTAGGGCACATGCCCAGGAGGAAAACCGCAGGTGGAGGAAGGGAATTATGTAGAATGGGCCCTCTTTATGTATCTCTTTGTCACCTTGGTACCCAACCGACGATTGGCCTTTCCAGATGAAGGAGTCCTTTGGCCAGGCTTTTGTTATTTTGGCGGGCATATCTCTTTCTCTCTCTCTCTCTCTCTCTCTCTCTCTCTCTCTCTCTCTCTCTCTCTCTCTCTCTCTCTCGTGTAAAAAAGGGAGCATTTTGGTGGTGCGCCCTGGAAAACGTGCCCTCTCTCGCATCCTGAAGTTGGCGCCTCTGATCTACTCCTTTCTCGGCGGAACCATATCCCTGAAATCAGATTGACTCTCGAGGCTAGGTAAAGGTACCACAGTCGCTTTCATTCCCGTCACAGTGGCCATTTTCAAGAAGTGGAACCACTTTGCAGGAGTGAAGGATACAGGGGAAAACAGATAGAGAGAGATAGAGAGAGGGAGAGAGAGAGAGAGAGAGAGAGAGAGAGAGAGAGAGAGAGAGAAATGTCAAAGATCCTCATGTTTGTCTCTATGGGCTGCAACAACAATATTCTTCGAAGAGTAAGGAGAATATTCATTTGAAGGTTCATTGCACATAAAATCTCCTTATCTCCTTATCAATGTATTTTTGGTAAGTGCAAAACATTAAAAAATGTGTATCTTCTTCAGATCAATGTAGCAATATAACCCGCTCTTTTAAATGGTAATTAGCAAAAGATAGAGGAGTAATGTAAGAAAACACAAAGGAAGATAACTATCAATTGAAAATTGCCCTGAACTAAAAAACATTCTGATCTTATATCTATTAAGGGTTAAAACATCGTCGCCCGTTGCCACAATTGAAGATATCTTCGGAGTCTATGTGTAGGGGTTTCCATGTGGATACGTTTAAAAGTGGATACGTTTATGTGCGGTAAATCTACGAAAGGGATCAAGTGGTGATGGCGTCGGAGGCTGGAGCCCTCTTCTCGTGTTGACGTGTCCGCGGCTTTTGTATTCGTCGCTCCCAGCATCCGTTAGACATTACAGTGCCTTGGTCATCCATCGCGGAAGCCAAAGGTCGGAATTCCTTGATGCCTTGAGAGGAACCTTCCTAACGGTTAGAGACGGGATGACAAGGAGAACGATGGGAATAGTCATTACAATGGGCATACGTTGTCAACAACACATAGTGAGAGAAATTCTGAAAAAGGTCTTTGATGATTGGTAGGAGGGTCTTATATCTAATAATTGGTGTAAGGTAGGAGAGCCGGGTGGAAGGAGTAATCATTTTCTACTTTCCGTATTCCCACTGGCTCGGCGGAGTTGGTCCAAATCGATCAGTTCGTAGCGAGGGGA
Source organism: Oscheius myriophilus (assembly GCA_964057215.1). Lineage (NCBI taxonomy): Eukaryota > Metazoa > Nematoda > Chromadorea > Rhabditida > Rhabditidae > Oscheius > Oscheius myriophilus. The sequence continues at coordinate 11,433,795 of OZ059904.1, forward strand.
ATTTTTTGAGAAGTCTCTGAACCATTTTGTTACACCCTCGTCTACGTTAATTCGAAGTACCGACATGAAATTAATCCCTCTGTAGGAGTTCGCGTGTGCGTCGAGGGGCGGACTGAAGACCGCCACCACAGCAACACCTGGCAGCACCATAACAAAACCTCCGCCGACACCAGATTTACACGGTTGGCCTCCCTTAAAAACAATTTACGTGCTATTCAGAAAAACGTACCTTGGCGTTGAATTCTCCAGTATATCGGTACAAACCAATGGTCCACATTTGATGGATTGCCGCTCTTGCCGTGTCCTCTGTGATCAATCGCTCTCCGGAAAAGGGACTGATGCCACCGGTGATCAAAGGAAGAAACAACAGAGCCGTGGTCATGCAATTCGCTTCCAGAGCACACAGTGAAAAAATAGCTATTGTAGATGCTTTTAACTTCGAAATCGTCAACGGCTTCATCCAGATGGGGAGAGAAGCGGTGGCGTCATTCAGGCTATAGGCCAGGCTTTTGTTGTTATTGCCCGTGTTCAATTCGCTTTTGTAACTGAACATTTTAATGAACAGTGGAATGAATTGCCTCTCTCTCTCTCTCTCTCTCTCTCTCTCTCTCTCTCTCTCTTTCTCTCTCTCTCTCTCTCTCTCTCTCTCTCTCTCTCTGTCGGTCTGTCTCTCTCTCTCTTATCTCTTTCTGTCTTTGCGTCTGTTTCTGTCTCTGTCTCGCATTGTAGTAATTCTGTTCGCCAAATATTGACCTCGGGACATGGAACCCACCACAGAAATAGCACCATCGTTATTCGACGCGTTCAAGGGCCGACCTACAATCAATATATTAATTTAGGAAACGTGTTTTACCTTCGGAATTAGCGCATTTGGCAGACTGCAGCCCTCGCCGCGTCCTCACAAAAGAGCCTTTTTCCGGAAAACGGGCTGACTCCTCCAGTTGCCAATGGCAGATACAATTGGGCCAGCGTAGATGCTGAAGTAGCACTTCCAAATTGACCTTACTTCGGACTCGTCGACAGATTTGTCGAGGGTCTCGGAAAACCGGTGGTAGCTGTTCAAAAGGAAGGCATTGGCCTTGTTCCGATCTCCATTCGATTCCTCACTTTTGTATCTAAAGTTTTAATAAACAACCCTCCGTCTTTCTGTTTGTGTCTGTGTCTGTGTCTATGTCTGTGTCTGTGTCTGTGTCTGTGTCTGTGTCTGTGTCTGTGTCTGTGTCTGTGTCTGTGTCTGTGTCTGTGTCTGTGTCTGTGTCTGTGTCTGTGTCTGTGTCTGTGTCTGTGTCTGTGTCTGTGTCTGTGTCTGTGTCTGTGTCTATGTCTGTGTCTGTGTCTGTGTCTGTGTCTATGTCTGTGTCTGTGTCTGTGTCTGTGTATCTGTCTCTGTCTCTGTCTCTGTCTCTGTCTCTTTGTCTTTCCTCTCATACTTGTAAATTAACACATAATTGCACTCACGTATCCTCATTTACACTGATGGATCTTCCGGGAGCTAGCCTTTGGTAAAAACGGCGCAGCGTTGTCACCCGATTCGCCAGAACTTGACCTCTAGTCATGCAACCAACGACACTCAGTGCGCCGTCATTTTGAGAGGCGTTGTACGGTCGGCCTGGCATGAAATAGATTATTTTGCGAAACGTGCTTTACCTCTTGCGTCGAGACAGAATTCGTTGAGAGCCAGGGTCGGAGGCAGGCAGCCCACTAACTTGTTCATGTAATCCAGCCCATGTTGTTGGGCCGCAGCGACAAAGTTTATTATCTGCAAATAGCAGTTGCAAAAAATTGAAGCGAGATGTAATAGAAAGACTGTTTGACCCATAATTACGCTGCGAACAAAACAAAACTGAAAACTTATGTCCCAATCGCTTATATCATTAAATTTTAAACACTTTGAAGACAGAACTTTGCTGTCCAATAACAAATGTAAGGACAATTTCATTCCTTTCTAGTCTTATACCCATATCCACATGTTAGCAGCGCGACGTTGCAACATTTTACTTATACTCTTAGCCAATTTTACTTCGGCAGATTTGGCTGCGTACACGGCCTGAGTATCCTATATTGCGCACATTACTCTAGTAACAACATCAAAACATTGGCACATTGTTCCGAAGTAGTTTTGACATGCACTATAATGTAAGTCATTTCCACGTGGAGAAAGAGCGGTGGGATGGGAAAGCGAGAGGAGCTACAAAATGCGCTCTAGCAGCAAAATATCCTTCTCTTGTGTGTTTTCAACTGACAACTTCTGGGATATAGCAAGCCTGCACTTAATGTTCAAATCTCTTTCTAGTACCGGGATGTACAATTCAATTACAGGCTTTAGAATAATAAAATGTTTTCTTGGAAAGACCAAATGCCATTATTTTTTGAATTTTATAGAATAAATGCAGTAAACTTACCTTATAATCCTTTGTCCGTCGATATGAAATAAGAAACGATCGTCTTAGCGACAACCCTGCCAGTTGCAGAAACACTTTGAAAGAAAAGTTGTTATTGCTCGATGACAGCAAATTATGCAAAAAAAAAAAACAATAATATGCTAAAATGTCCAAAGCAACCCTCATTTCCGGCCCTGCTCATAGTCTGAATTTTAGTCGACCGAAGTGGCCCACCAGAAAAATTTTGGTCGTCTGGAGTGGCCCTGCTCAGGATTTTGGCCGTCCGGAGTGGCCCACCAGAAAAATTTTGGTCGTCTGGAGTGGCCCTTCTCAGGATTTTGGCCGCCCGAAGTGGCCCACCAGAGAAATTTTGGTCGTCTGGAGTGGCCTACTAGAAAAATTTTGGTCATCTGGAGTGGCCCTGCTCAGGATTTCGCCGCCCGAAGTGACCCACCAGAGAAATTTTGGCTGTCCGGAGTGGCCCACCAGAAAAATTTTGGTCGTCTGGAGTGGCCCTGCTCAGGATTTTGGCCATCCGGAGTGGCCCACCAGAAAAATTTTGGTCGTCTGGAGTGGCCCTTCTCAGGATTTTGGCCGTCCGAAGTGGCCTACCAGAAAAATTTTGGTCGTCTGGAGTGGCCCTGCTCAGGATTTTGGCCGTCCGGCCCATCATCCTTTTGGGAATGTGGTAATTGCATCTCGTTGGACTAAATTGCGTTTCTTCTTTCTTTGTGCCGTTTCGAAAAAGCTGGTTTATTTGTTTTATTTTCCCTTATTAAAACAGACCTTTTTTTAGCCATGTGGTGTGAGGCTCGTCGCTGCGAAAAAGAAGCTCAGTCGCGTCTGAAGGACGCCACGAAGCGGGCTCAGCGCCGGAAAAAGTTCTACGACAACGTGGTTGGTTTTGAATGTTTTTTTTTTTTTAAAATTGTATGTAGCATTTTAACATTACATATTTCCTAATATGAGCCAGTTTCAGAAAAAGGAACCGAAAGAGTTCCTGCACATCCAGGGACTCAAAGCCACCATTCATACGGATATCAAGATCTCCAGTGCGGCGGATGAGGGGAATATTCTGTAAGTTCTTTTAATTTTTGCCAAAATCTTGTATTTCACATCTTTCGGCGACCGAAATGACGGTAGTTGTTTCAGAAGACGTTGGCAAGGCGATCCCACCGTGACTATCGATCGATTCGACGCTCGCTCCCTGATCGATTACATTACGGAGCCCAACAAGATCGTGGAGCTTAGCAAGTATATACATTACTTTAATTCATAATAGAATCTCGATTTCAGTCTCGAAGAAAAGCAGGAAATGATTTTCGACTACGAGCGCTACCGCCTTCTGGTCCTTTTCGACTTTAAACATATTTCTGAGAAGGTGAACTGCTTTTTTCAAGTTTGTTTGGTTCAAATCCCTTTTTTAGTCAATTTTGACCGAAATCGAAGAGAAGGAGAGCTGGTTGGACCAGCCGGAGGAGAATAAGACGGATCAGATTATGAAGAAGTGAGGTTCCATTAAGTTCTGGGTATTTTGGAATGGTTTAGGCAGGAGAATCAGTCTCAAGGACTCAATTTTATCTACAAGGACTCTGAAGTCGTGGGTGGAGAGGATGAAGAGTTTGACAGTGACAACGTCGAAGGAGACGGAACTGAACAGAGTGAGTGTTAGGGAACGAAAATTTGGTGTTAAGGTATGGAAACCCCCGAAGGCTATTTGGCCACGAATTAGCTAGCACAAAGAAATGTTGTCTCAGCAGTTAAACAACGAGCCAACCGCTTATACTCCCAGGGAAAAGGGCATCGCATCCAACCGCTCTTTGGAGCTGATGACTTTCTCTCAAATATTGTTTGTTATCTCGTCTAACACATGGAATTCTTCTAACTTCACATGACTCGCCGAAATGGGCGTTTAGTAGTGTATCTGATCGGGGCTACGTCATACGAAAACATCGACCGTTGTTTTTGGTGGATGGGGTCCACGGCCTTTCCAATTGGTAACTCGGAGTTCAAAAGCAGAACTGGCATTTTGCTAAGCCCCGCCTCGTTTTCAGCATTTGGACAAAGAGTCCCGCCACGATAAGCCCAGGTAACATGCCATAAACCGCGTATTCATTGAAATTCTTTTCCTTGTCTTTGTCAATGCTGTTCGTGACGGGACCGAGGCAGCATATAACAATTTTTTCTGGGCCGTTGGCAAAGTGCTCATACCGGTGTTTTGGCAGCTGGAGTACTTTCAAACATTAAGGAGAGAAAGGCCGTGGGTCGCGCCAAGCCCAATTTCTTACTTGAACTCGCGCCACACCCAGCCTATGTAATGTGGGGGGGGGCAGAACGGTCCCCTATGGGTAGCTTGTTTATGTGAGGATCACTGCCTTTGCTTCCATATCTGACAAAAGCAAAGGTAAACTTCTTAGTTCAGAGTTCAACTCGGCTACGTTCAGCTGCAGCGCGGAGGACCAGAAGCTGGCGAATTCCATCGGAGAGGCCTACGGAGTGAAAAACGGCCACTTTGTGGCCCTGGTACGTGCCGATGAAATTGCGCAAAAGGAGGCCGAAGAGTTGGAGCGAATCGAGGTGGAAATGAAGCTACAGTCGGTGAGATTACCTTTTTTCAATAGTGCATGTTTATTTAAGGGACCGGAGGGTAGTATGGCCCGCCAGGTGCTGAGAAGACAGGCGGACATGATTATTCGCAGGCGACAGAGCAACGAAGCCACTCTGAAGTTATCTCATCTGAGGAGGAAAGAGGAAGGGAGACCGCTCGTTGAAAGTAGCAGTTCGGGAGAGGAAAGCGCTCCGAAAAAGGAGTTTATTCTCTCGTTTGGAGGAGGTGAGAGAGAATGTTAGATCGAGGTGATAGAGTGAGATATTCAGAAGACGAAAAGACGAGCAGAGCCAAAGAGAACAGGAAGGGACGCAGCAGTCGTTGGGACAGGTAGTTACGGGTTTTAGGAGGTCTGATACTGTTTTTTAGACGCAGCCGCTCCCCTGGCCGTCGTCGTTCTCGTTCAACCAGTAGAAGCCGCAGACGGGAATCGCCAAGACGCGGTTACCGTGATAGGTGGGTAAATAGGATTTTTGACAGGCCGGTTGAGCGCAAATGCGGCTCTCCCATGCTATACCTGCCCAAAATGAGACATTACTGTACCTCGTCGGGAGATCGAGTTTAAAGACAGGAAATTCGTTTACAGGATGCAATCATACATGCAAAAGCTACCTGTGGGGTCCGTTTTGGGCGACCCCTCCCCCCACAATACAAACAAAACGTGTGGCGCCAGTCCCCCTAGTAGGAAATTACGCTCGGCGCGACCCCCGCAACCGAAAATGGCAGTCGATGTTTTTCTAATTCCCGAAACTAGACATTGAGCGGATGTCGTTGCTCTGGCGGATCCCTTCCCCATTTAACTTTTTGTTACCATTCTTAACCAAACACGGAATTAGGTAGATTCCGCAAGCACCTCATGTCCACTCTGTAGTTGGTTCCCCACAGCAACTGGGAGCAGTGTCGACGATGGCTCCTCTTTGACGAGCTTCTGGGGCCGATTCAGGTGGACTGCGGAGCGAGGGTAAAACCGACCTCTCAACGGGGAAGATTTAGCGTGAATTCGGTTGCTTGGATATTGAAAAATGTCGTTTCGTTAACAGTGCGGTTGGCAGCTGCCATGCGAAATAGTCACAGACTTATCATGACGGAGCCCAGCACAATTGGCAAATTGTTTTTATTTTCATTTTCATGTAGCCTTGATTGACCGAAATACGATGAGGGTATTTACCTAAACATAGTAGTACCTAAGTAAAGATATTAACAACAACATGGGTTTACGATTACTCCGGGTCACAATTTGTGACTTACGCTTAGGACCCCTGACCTCTCAAGGGGAAACAATAATTGTCTTCAAAATGTTGCATGGTCAAACAAATAAACTTTTCACGATGTTCAGATGCCGCCGTTCCTCCACTCCTCGTCGTCGCCGTTCTCGCTCCACCAGCAGGCGCCACAGACGGGAATCGCCGAAACGCGATGAACAGGATAGGTAGTTTTATCCTTCCTTTTCTTTAAAATAGCTTATTTTAGGCCTTTATTCAGCTTATGCGACAAGAAACCGTCGCCGGTGCACGTGTCGAGTGATTCTGGAGGAGAGGACGCCCTTCTGGAGATACGGTCTTCGATGTCGGAATCTGAGAAGGAAAGGATCGAGATTGAGAACAGGAAGAGGAGGGTGAAACGGACGAAGCGCATGGTTAAGTGGATTTTTAAAATGGAACGATGTTATGTAATTTCTATTTAGGGCTAAACAAAATGTCTCGGGAGGAAAGGAGAGAAGAGACGGAGGAGAAGTGGTTCAGAAGACAGTGGTGGAGAAGGTGAAGAAGATTATGCAAAAGTCGCTGAGGAAGACGCTGGAGGAGATGAAAGAGGAGGAGGACGAGAGGAAGAGGGAGCACAGGAATGAGCAGAGGGTGAGGGAGTTTACTGGAACTTTTATAGAACGAGTTCCCCATTTTTCCTTATCTCTTTAGCTAGTTTCTCTTTTTTTAGGCGAGAGAGGAGCTGAATTTCCTCGGCGAACAGGAGCGCCGTGAGCGAGATCGAGAGAGAAAGAGGCAGGAGAGGGAGAGGAGGGATCGCAGTTCCAGCCAAGACTCCGCGAGGCACCGCAAGCGCCCGAGGCACTAATATGACTATCTTTTAACCAACAATAAATCGTTAATATTGCTTTGTTTTAGTTGTATTTTGTTTATTCGATCGAAGTATTTATTTCTGGTACATATGTATTATTATTTTTAAAAAAATAATTTTCCAGAATGACTGAATGTGAGGAAGTTCAGCAGGATGCATGTGAGGAGGTTCAGAAGGAGCCTGTGCGCGAGCAGGTCTACTTTGGAGACGAAGAAATCTCCGATGTCACTCTGGTCGTCGGCGAATTGGACATCCACGTCCACAAAATGGTGAGTCATTTTGTGTTAAGGCGGACAATGTATTCCTTTGGTAGGCGAGCGAGTACGATTTCGAAACAAAGGGAAAACGATCCCACGTTGGTGGGATTGAAAGCTGACGTTCCCTTCCTTTTTAACGCAACTGGTAGCAGGTTGAAGGGACTTGGCTGTATTATCAATTCCTCATTTTTATCTATTTACATCTTGTAGGCCTACTTCGGTGTGTTTTGTTGCGATTCTTTAAAGTACTTTAAATCCGAAGTATAAAAACTTAACACAATCGTTGAAGAAGTGAAAACGAACCAATCGGAATTATTATCCCCCATAACTGTGTGGAATTTAGCCAGTTGATTGACGCCATTGTTATCAATTCCACAGTGAGTTGGGTGCTGTCATATTCTCAGCAGAGAAATACTGCCCGTTCTTGGCACAAATACAGGGAATTCCTTGGGTTTATCGGTGTTAAATTGCCTCCTTCCGAGGCGAAAGTTCCGAAATTCAGCGAAGGAGGGTCGTTTTAGTTCCGTCTTCTACCAATGATCATCACGCGTAAGCATTATCACGGGGATGTGAGAGTGCACTCGGCCCTTCAGCCGAAACCGGCGGAACGCGAACGCAACACGCACCGCTGTACTATAGGTTCCGCAACGAAAACCCTGAGTATCAACGCAGGTGCCGGTTTGACTCTTTAGTTTTTGAACAATTTGACATTCCCGCCAAGTTTTACCGATATTTTTTGCTGATTTTTAGGGCTTTCGCTCCGAGACCCAGATTGACACTCATTTGTGTCGCAAGAACAGTTCGCCGTTTCCGTGTAGGGGGGGGGGGGGGGGGGGGGAGTGCACTCATTCCTTTCAAAAGAATCGGCGTGTTATGTTTTATCGCTTAATGGTCATTTCTTCTTCTCATTTTCTATTTTCCAGGTCCTCGCCGCGCGTTCCGACGTTTTCAAGGTCATGTTCTACGGCTCGTTTGCCGAGGTTTGACTTACTACGTTTAATTTGATTCATTCTGTTCCAGAACGGCGCTTCCAGCATCGAGATCAAAGACGTGTGTCCGGTGGCCTTCCGTCGTCTCATGGAGTTCATGTACCTGGGTCGAATCGCCGACGCCGATACATTCCTGCCCAGCTGTGCCGTGGGACGTGCCGAGTACCTCGAGGGATCCAAAAGTGGGGGTTTCGTCGAAAATAGACTACGTACATTTTCAGAGTTTTGGAAGGAGGCGTCTGCCCTGATGGCGGTCGCCGATCGCTTCAACATCCCCTTCATCCGTCCGTACATGGAGAGGAAGATCTCCAGTAAGGAGCAGGATCATTCGGAGCACGGAGGCAGGTGCTGGGAATGCCTCGACGGCTTCCTCTTGGCCATGTGCCACGACTTGGACGTTCGCCAAGCGAAAGTCGGTTTTCCCCCTTTTGAGTAGATCAAATTGTCTTCAGAAGCAGTACTATGTGGACGAAGTCATCGGCTGGGCTGACAACTTTGGACGACTCATGCCCGAGTACCTTTCGATCAACATTCAAAAGATGCAGCAGATCTTCAAGCAGCTGATGTAGATTCTTATCCCCCACTCGATGAACCCTTTTGATCTCTGCATGATCTATTGCTATACTTTGTCACATTTGCACACAATAAACTATCCCACAGATTGTTTAATATCGGCATGACATCGGAAATACCAGTAGTATGCTGTTAATTATTTTTTATTACTGGTGTTTGTTGTGGCCTAGTTTAAAACCATGTGGTTCCTCGTTGTTTTAGTACTTCGATGTGTCTCAATAGAAGTCGACAGTGGCTAGTTGCGACAAGCCTAGAGTGGCCCTGCTCAGAATTTTGGTCGTCTGGAGTGGCCCACCACAGAAATTTTGGTCGTCTGGAGTGGCCCTGCTCAGGATTTTGGCCGTCCGAAGTGGCCCACCAGAGAAAGTTTGGTCGTCTGGAGTGGCCCTGCTCAGGATTTCGCCGACCGAAGTGGCCCACCAGAGAAATTTTGGTCGTCTGGAGTGGCCCTGCTCAGGATTTTGGCTGTCCGAAGTGGTCCACCAGGGAAATTTTGGTCGTCTGGAGTGGCCCTGCTCAGGATTTTGGCCGTCCGAAGTGGCCCACCAGAGAAAGTTTGGTCGTCTGGAGTGGCCCTGCTCATTTTGGCCGTCCGGAGTGGCCCACCAGAGAAATTTTGGTCGTCTGGAGTGGCCCTGCTCAGGATTTCGCCGACCGAAGTGGCACATCAGAGAAATTTTGGTGGTCTGGAGTGGCCCACCAGAGAAATTTTGGTCGTCTGGAGTGGCCCTGCTCAGGATTTTGGCCGTCCGAAGTGGCCCACCAGAGAAATTTTGGTGGTCTGGAGTGGCCCACCAGAGAAATTTTGGTCGTCTGGAGTGGCCCTGCTCAGGATTTTGGCCGTCCGAAGTGGCCCACCAGAGAAATTTTGGTCGTCTGGAGTGGCTCTGCTCATGATTTCGCCGTCCAAGGTGGCCCACCAGGGAAATTTTGGTCGTCTGGAGTGGCCCTGCTCAGGATTTTGGCCGTCCGAAGTGGCCCACCAGAGAAATTTTGGTGGTCTGGAGTGGCCCACCAGAGAAATTTTGGTCGTCTGGAGTGGCCCTGCTCAGGATTTTGGCCGTCCGAAGTGGCCCACCAGAGAAATTTTGGTCGTCTGGAGTGGCCCTGCTCAGGATTTCGCCGACCGAAGTGGCACATCAGAGAAATTTTGGTCGTCTGGAGTGGCCCTGCTGAGGATTTTGGCCGTCCGAAGTGGCCCACCAGAGAAATTTTGGTCGTCTGGAGTGGCCCTGCTGAGGATTTTGGCCGTCCGAAGTGGCCCACCAGAGAAATTTTGGTCGTCTGGAGTGGCTCTGCTCATGATTTCGCCGTCCAAGGTGGCCCACCAGGGAAATTTTGGTCGTCTGGAGTGGCCCTGCTCAGGATTTTGGCCGTCCGAAGTGGCCCACCAGAGAAATTTTGGTGGTCTGGAGTGGCCCACCAGAGAAATTTTGGTCGTCTGGAGTGGCCCTGCTCAGGATTTTGGCCGTCCGAAGTGGCCCACCAGAGAAATTTTGGTCGTCTGGAGTGGCCCTGCTCAGGATTTCGCCGACCGAAGTGGCCCACCAGAGAAATTTTGGTCGTCTGGAGTGGCCCTGCTCAGGATTTTGGCCTTCCGAAGTGGCCCACCAGAGAAATTTGGTCGTCTGGAGTGGCTCTGCTCATGATTTCGCCGTCCAAGGTGGCCCACCAGGGAAATTTTGGTCGTCTGGAGTGGCCCTGCTCAGGATTTTGGCCGTCCGAAGTGGCCCACCAGAGAAATTTTGGTGGTCTGGAGTGGCCCACCAGAGAAATTTTGGTCGTCTGGAGTGGCCCTGCTCAGGATTTTGACCGTCCGAAGTGGCCCACCAGAGAAATTTTGGTCGTCTGGAGTGGCCCTGCTCAGGATTTCGCCGACCGAAGTGGCCCACCAGAGAAATTTTGGTCGTCTGGAGTGGCCCTGCTCAGGATTTTGGCCTTCCGAAGTGGCCCACCAGAGAAATTTTGGTCGTCTGGAGTGGCTCTGCTCATGATTTCGCCGTCCAAGGTGGCCCACCAGGGAAATTTTGGTCGTCTGGAGTGGCCCTGCTCATTTTGGCCGTCCGAAGTGGCCCACCAGAGAAATTTTGGTCGTCTGGAGTGGCCCTGCTCAGGATTTTGGCCTTCCGAAGTGGCCTACCAGAGAAATTTTGGTCGTCTGGAGTGGCCCTGCTCAGGATTTTGGCCTTCCGAAGTGGCCTACCAGAGAAATTTTGGTCGTCTGGAGTGGCCCTGCTCAGGATTTTGGTCGTCCGAAGTGGCCCACCAGAGAAATTTTGGTCGTCTGGAGTGGCCCTGCTCAGGATTTTGGCCTTCCGAAGTGGCCCACCAGAGAAATTTTGGTCGTCTGGAGTGGCTCTGCTCATGATTTCGCCGTCCAAGGTGGCCCACCAGGGAAATTTTGGTCGTCTGGAGTGGCCCTGCTCATTTTGGCCGTCCGAAGTGGCCCACCAGAGAAATTTTGGTCGTCTGGAGTGGCTCTGCTCATGATTTCGCCGTCCAAGGTGGCCCACCAGAAAATTCTGTTGCTATTGTTTATTGTTCACTGCCGACACATTTTTATTTATTCTCCAAGGAGATCTCCTAGATACGCGTTAAATTCTACTTCGTACTTAATGACATGGGTGGCATTTTAAATTCTCCTATTTTCTATTTATTTTGTAGGATACTCTAATTGCTTCATAAAGTTTTTTTTTATTTTGTAATTTCAGCCTAAATGAGCGAAAAGGTGGCCTCATTGAGCGCGAGGCCGGACATTGCCCGCCCGCGCTACGATCAGGCGACGTACATCGGCCGAGCGAAGCACTTCTTCTCCATCGCCAATCCTCTGAACGTCCTCGCGTCGGACAAGACCCTCGACGACAGCAAGAGGATAGTCGTCGACTACAAGTTGGTTTTTTTTTAAATTGTTATTTATGTATTACTCCTTTAGAAATGGAATAGTCGATCCTAGCCTTACGGTGGACGAGCTATGGCGGGCGAAGGAGCTCTACGACTCGGCCTTCCACCCGGATACCGGAGAGAAAATGTTCCTTTTGGGCAGGATGAGTGCCCAAGTGCCCTGCAACATGATCATCACTGGAGGAATGCTCACTTTCTACAGGTTTGGCCTTTACGTGTCGTAAAAATGATGTTGCTTCACAGTTTTATGCGTTTTCCCAGTCTTCTTACCAAAAATCCTTTCAGGTCCTTCAAAGGCGTGGTTTTCTTCCACTGGCTGAACCAGTCCTTCAACGCCTCCGTCAACTTTACCAACCGCAGTGGTCCGAACGCTGTGACTCCCGGCAGACTCCTCGTGTCCTACTGTTGTGCCACCGGCGGAGCTCTCTTCGTCGCTTTGAAGCTCAATTCTATGGTTAAGGTTGGAATTGTTCAATTGTCTTTTGGAAAATGTGTATATATAAGGTAAAATAGTCCTTTATTCATAGTTTTTATCGCTTTGAATCATAAATTGTGCGCAACTCATGAACCCGTGATCCGAGGCATCACAATGATTGTTTTGGGGCATCTGCTTGTGGAGAAAAGTGATTTTCACGTAAATAGTGTTTTTTTTTTTTTTTAAATTGTTGAGTTTGCTATTTCTTGTAAAAGCCATCAATTATTCCTTTAAAAATAGTATCGGTATCCAGCGCGTTTTTAAGCCATACAATTGGTGCCACCCAGCTGGTTGTTTCGACAAATTTCAGCTTTTAACTGATTACTAAATCGATTTAAAGGATTATAGGGTCATTCTCATTATTTTTGTGCTATTATTATTAAGTTTATCGTGGGAGCCAGGGATAACTGGCTTGAGCGAGCTAGCGACTCTCCGTCAGCCAATATTGGATATTTCAGACCTAATTTCCCTTAATAAATGTGTTATATTTGTGTCCATTTCGACTGGCGCGCCTGGTCGGCTATATTCTTCTCTTGGTTCTTTAAATTCTCAAATCCCTGCTTCAGAATGCCTCCGGTCTGGCCGGCCGTCTTGTGCCCTTCGCCGCCATCGCCCTTGCCAACGCCATCAACATCCCCATGATGCGCAGTCTGTAAGTTTCCTTCCTTTTTCGTTCATATAATGCTATTTTCAGTGAATTCGAAAAGGGGATCGAGTTGCGTTCGCAGGAGACCGACGCCCTGCTGGGCACGTCGCAGACGGTGGCTGCGCTGGCGTCCGCCCAGGTCGTCGTCAGCCGAGTGGCCATGGCCCTGCCCTATATGGTCGGCACTCCCATCATCATGAACGCCATCTCCAAGACCAAGTTCTACCAGGTGGGGCTTGAGTGGATCAAGAATCATCGTAAATTCAGAGGAACACGTGGATCTCCGCCCCGGTGCAGACCTTGCTCGCCGGAATCGGCCTCACCTTCACCACGCCTGCCTGTTGCGCCCTCTTCCCGCAAAAATCACAGATTACTGTAGGTTTTTTTAAAATATAGGAGATAAACTTCGGGTCCCAAACCGATTATAATTCGAATTATCACGTTTCAGGTGACTCCCGACAGTCCGTTCTACGTGGAGCAGCCCGTGCGCCAGAAGCTCTGCTCCACCATTCCGCCCCCGGTCAAGGTTTGGTACAACAAGGGACTGTAGGAGCATTAACACTCACTCATTGTATCGTTTTTCCTAATAAACGTTAACCTTTCAAACAAATCAACCACAACTAGAATTTATTTGCAAATTTATTGCTTGTTACGTAGAAATTTCCACTGAACGGGTTTTAGTGGCGACGGACGCGCTGCCAAAGGGCGAACATGGCGATCCCCCTCCAGGTGATGGCGATGAGGACGAGAGCGAAGATATTCACCCAGAAGTAGTTGGCGTCGATGCCCCAGGCGGCCACCATCTGGAAATAAGCCTTAAACTGTTGCGATAAATGAAAATACTCGCCTCAGGTCCCGTGGTTCCATCGCAGGCACCGTATCCCGTAGTGTTCTTCTCACAATCCTTAATCGTTCCAGTCTGTCGTCCGAACGTGTTCACAATATTCGCCTCGAAGGCATAGCGGTACCAGGAAAAGTAGGTCAAGGGCTTGAAATAGATCGGAATGGAATCAATGTCGATGAAGAAGCCGGCGAAGATCATCATGGGCACGGAGAACATGGGAACGAAGAAGGCGGCGAGGGGGAGGGAACCGAAGATACAGGCACCTGCGTAGCCGATGGAGGTAGAGACAATGGCCTGGAGGAGAGCGACGAGCCAGAAGAGGAGGAACTGAGGCACGGAGTACTCGAGACCAGCCATCCAATAGACGAAGGAACAGTAGATGGTCGGGAGGAGGAGGTACTGGAGACCCTGTAAAGAGAGAATGAGAGAGAGGGAGAGAGAGAGGTTAGGCAAAGTCTCACATCAGCCAGTTGTTTCCCCATAAAATAGGCGCTCGGTGAGTACATAGCCGACTGGTACTCGCGATAAACCACGTGCAGCTCCTCCGTAAACACCTGTCAATCGATAAAATGAATCTATTAGCGATTTCCTCACATAAACACAGGGCATCAGGAACATCATGTTCATGTCGCGCAGCACGGCAAACGACATTCCGCGCACGTTGGCAATGGTGTCCTTTGTGATATGGGACTTGAAGTACAGTAATCCGATGACGGCGGCAACAAGCTGAATCGATTAATTGCAAATCGGGGAAACCATGAAGTACCACGCATTGGACCAGACGGACTCGAAGGACCATGGGGTCACGGAGGACAACCTTCATTCCTCTCCAGAAGAGCCAAATGAACTGATTCCACCAGGAGGAGGGGTACCTGAAGTGAGGGAGTGAATGCGAGGGATAGAGGCCTTACTCTGTGTTCTTCATCTCCATCCTCATCCTGGCCCTGGCACTGGAACTCTCAAACTTGTGGGTTTCGTTGTGCACATGGTCTGCGTAGTCCGATCCACGGTAGTTCTTCAAAACTCGCTTAAAATCCTCATATTTTTCAGACTTTAGGCTATTTTTACAGTGGTGCGCTCCTTGTAGTCCTGCTCGGATTCGCTGTTGGCACTGCGAGAGAGAATCTTCATAAAGTGGTCGGGAACGGAGACGTATTGAGGCACCGGCATTCCACAGCTGAAAGTGATTTTCAGAGAGAGAGAGAGAGAGAGAGAGAGAGAGAGAGAGAGAGAGAGAGAGAGAGAGAGGCTGAGACCGAGAGAAACTCACTTTTGGAAGAAGCCTTCGACTTCCCTGATAGGCCCCTGGTAGGCAATTTGTCCCAAGACCAGCAGAACAAGCCTAGAACATTCTGAATAATGGGTTTTCAAATTTTACAAACTTGTCAGCCATGTCGAAGACCTGGGAGGACGGCTGGTGGATAGAACAGATGACAGTTTTTCCCTCCTTCGCCAGCCCTTTCAGAGCCCGCATTACCTGAAAGTTGGGTGTTTTACTGTATTTCTTTCGTGAGAGAAATAGAGAAACAGGGAGAGAGAGAGAGAGAGAGAGAGAGAGAGAGAGAAGGACAGAGACAGAGAGGGGAGGGGGAGAGGAAAACAGAGAGAGAATGAGACAAAGAGAGAGATACAAACATAGATCTGATCTCACCTGGAAAGCCATGAAGGAGTCCAGACCAGAGGTGGGCTCATCGCAGAAGAGAATCGGAGGGTCGGTGAGGATCTCGCAAGCAAAAGAGAGCCTCTTCTTCTCTCCTCGGGAGATGCTCTTCTCGTGTTGGCAGCCGATCTTCGTATCCAAACAAGAGAGCAACCCCATCTGAACTTCAACGTTTCAGAAGACAACCTCAGAAGCTGTATAACCTCCTGAATCACCAGATTGATGCGTTTGTTCCTTTCATCAGCCGAAGTCTTCTGAGGCATGCGCAACCGGGCCTGAAATTAAGCGACTTCTTTAAACAGTGAGATCTTACAGCAAGTACAAGTGTCTCCTTCACAGTGAGAGATCCCACAAACACGTCCTCCTGAGGCACGTAGGCGCTGATCTTCCTCATTTCGTTCGACTTCATCACATGGCTGAATCAAGCCAAGTTCGAAGCTTCAGAAGACTACAAACCTGTTGACCTGCACCTCTCCGTAGATCCTCAATCCCCTGGCCCTCTGTGTCAAGATGTTGAGAAGAGTCGTCTTTCCAGCACCACTAGATCCCATCAGAAAAGTCACCTCTCCAGCTTCAGCCACTCCGGAGACTGGAATCGCGTTATTTGTGTGGCGTGTGTGTGTGTGCGTGTGTGTATATGTGTATGTGTGTGTATGTGTGTGTGTGTGTGCGTGTGTGTGTATGTGTGGGTGTGTATGTGTTTCAATGTGAAACTCACTTTGATCCAGAACCACCTTCGAGTCCTCATCGTCTTCATTCCGTCGACAACATTTCCACCACGGCCGGGGAGGCTTGACCTCAGCGTAAATGTCCCTCCAAATGAGACGCTTCGCCCTCCTCGCTCTGGTGGACTTGGTGGCAGTCTCGGAGGAGAGTTCTAAGAAGAGATCTTTTATAAAAAAAAGTGTATGAAACGGCTTACTAATGGGAACAGGAGACTTGGAGGATCTGGAGACCGAAACAGAAGAAGTCGTTGGGTTAGCGGTGGTTTTGGAAGCAGATTGCGATGGTTGCGACTGCATCGCAGAGAAGAAAGAAAGAGAATGGGGAAAGTTAAGGTAAAAATAGCGTTGACTCAACGAAACGATAACGTAACGTTAAGGTCCAACCCCTCTCAT
Source organism: Oscheius myriophilus (assembly GCA_964057215.1). NCBI lineage: Eukaryota > Metazoa > Nematoda > Chromadorea > Rhabditida > Rhabditidae > Oscheius > Oscheius myriophilus. Next base: position 11,450,323 of record OZ059904.1, read on the forward strand.
ATTTCATTTTCCTCTGCATGTCTCTCGTTTCCACATCTCTTTCTATCTATCTCTCTCTCTCTCTCTCTCTCTCTCTCTCTCTCTCTCTCTCTCTCTCTTTCTCTCTCATACACCCACACACATACCATATAGCCTTATGTGCACTCCTTTCCTTATCTCCCCCAATTATCCGTTAACCCAGTATTCGCCAAAAGCCAATCGCTTCAGAAAGCGGCTTCGCGCGCGTCGCACCTTTGTCCCTCCCATGCCCGCGGCCACAGCTAATTACAGAAGTTTCGGCCTCCTTTAAATACCCCAATCCTGATCATGCGTACCATTCCCCAGCTAAGATGTCCCTCGAAATGACCGCTTCCATGGCCGCTTTTCTCGGCCAGCTCGAGTCTCCCTATGAAGAAGTTGAAGAACTGCTTCTGCAAACTGCTACAGTAGCCGAGTTTCCAACGAATCTTCTGGAAGGATTAGAAGAGTTCTTTATGGTTAGTTTTATAAAGTTTTCTTTTTTTAATTCCTTTGTTTTTTTGTGTTGTTGAAAATCTTATTCAGATTGAGCCCAGCCATTCTCCTGAAGATGGGCAGAAAATCGAAATCCAAGCTGAGGCCGTGGAACAACCGGTCTACCAGAGTCACCAGAGATCTCAACATCAGAATCTGGTGAGCAAACTTTTCGATTTTTAAGTGAAAATATATTGGACCTGGGGAATACGTAAGTTAGCTGAAAACACATTTTTGGCATTCCCTATGACTGTGAAATTCCGAAACTCTGTATCCAGGTCTTTCGGAGATGGGTTACGGTATATAAGCCCTGAGTACAGCAGACTTTCATATTTTTCAAAGGTAGATGTACAGTAGACAGTACGGTAGACAAGTTCCAACTTATTCATATAATTTTGGAGAAAATGAAAGAAAGTTCACCAAACTCCTTTTAACGAACTTCCAAATTTGTTAGCAAAAAATGTTAAAGGCTTTAACGCAAGGTTTTATTTTTGAAATTAGGAGTTCTGCCTATTTTTATAAAAGTGCTGATAATTAGGAAAAAAATAATTTTATAACTTTCTTACAAAATTTTCAAACTCGGACCTACTCGCACTTGAACATTGTTTGCAACTGTTTTTTAGTGCCCCCCTGGGAAGTTTTATCCTCGAATTTTACAAAAATTGTTTAAAACATTCTCAACATCTCTTCGGAGGAACAAACTGTGCGTGTGAGATGAAAATGTTCTTTATGGTATCTCTAATGAAAAAAAATCATTTTTATTAAAAAAAATTACACGAAATTACAAAGTTCAATTCATTTGTGGAATTTCCAGATTCCCACGGCTATTCTTCTCAAAGAATGCCAAGAAATCCAGCCCCAGAATCAGATGATCTTTCAACAAGCAACTGATACTTTGGTAAGTTAGGAGAGTCTCATTTTAGGGATTCTTCAACTCCCCCCTCTCTCTCTCTCTCTCTCCCTCTCTCTCTCTCTCTCTCTCTCTCTCTCTCTCTCTCTCTCTCTCTCTCTCTCTCTCTCTCTGAAACCATTTCTAATCTTCCAATTTTCAGCAGTTCGTGTTCGGTTACGAGAACCTTTCTACTCCCCTCCGAGTTCTATCAAACTTTGAATTGGCCACCTACTTTCCCAATAATTATACCAAAGAGGTGAGAATTAATAACTTATTTAATTGTTTTAGTTTTTACACAACGTTGCTCATTTTCCCTTAAAATTCCCATCTCATTTTGCATTTTCAGTTTCTTCAACAGTTTGAACAACCGATCCCCGCTCCTTACGTCTACCAGCCGAATGAGGTCCCTCTGGAAGGCATCGAACCCACAATTGGCTTCTTCTAATTCATCTAATAATTATTATTTATATGTATGTAAACGTATAGAAGTACATAGTACTGTAAACTTGTATATAAATTAAACAGATATTAATAAAGGATTTTATATAATTTCGTATTGGACTTGGGATTGCACAACACTTTCATTTTTAAGACGGAATTTCTGTAATAGTCGAGCGGTATGGGACGCCGTGCGACATGATTGCTCGAACTTTGTCAAAACCGTTTATTTGTTGTAGAATTTGTTGTAGAAAATTTTGCGACAAATCTGCCGAACCACGATGTTTGGCTCGCAAATCAGATAAAAAATTCTTTTTTCGTGCTCTTATGATAACAACGTTGACATTTTTAACTATCAGAGTTAAGGCAAAACACAATTAAACTGGAAAAACAGCCTCATTTGGGGGAAAATATTGTTTTTATCTTATTCTTCGCATAGTTTGAGTACATTGTGTCGAACATTTTTCATATTTTATGTTTTGGTTTTGTAGAAAATTTTGCGTAAAAAATTACCAGTATAATGAAAATGCGCACAAATGAGTCCAAAGTTGTGAAAAACTCAAAAAAACCTCGAAAAAACAACATTTTTGTCGTTTAAAAAATTCTAACATTTTTCAAAGTGCCTATTTTTGGTTACTGTAGTAATGAAAGTTTGTACCCAAACCATAATACGTCGATTGGTATGCATAACTCAGCGTTTGGCCCAGTTTGGACCAAACTACAGTAACCCATGGCGACCTACCGTAACCCGGGACCAAAAATCGATAATGGTCCAAAAGCCTCAGAATAGTGTTTCTACATCAAATAAACGTTTTTGATAAAGTTTGAGCAAATTCTAAGATATCATGTTGCACTGTTATTCCAAGGTTACCGAAAACAATTCTTAATGCGATTTTTAAGCCAGTGTATGGTTTTCGATAATTTGAGGCGCTTACTTGAATCACACGGACAATCTGTACGTTGATTACTTGACATAAACGGTTCTTAGACCATCAATCCTTGGTTAGGGGATCACGTGATTATAACGATAAGTTCCTAGATAAAGAACACCCACAGCCATGTCAAAATTTGGGGTCAGCATTAACCGAAAATGGTTAGAGTCCGGCCGGATACTATTGACCCCCCCATCGCTCAAGACCTTCAACATGATACCTTAAATCATTCATTTACACGAATTTTAGAATTAAAACAACCTGCGAAACACAAAAAAACAACAGGCAATGGTTATAATCTGGGGACGGTTACCACGCCTCTTCTTCAGCCGCACCACCCGCAGAACCGAAGCCACCGCCGAATCCACCACCACTCGAAGCACAGCCTCCCTCAGCCTCGGCCTTCAGCCAGTCGGGAACAACCTGAGCAAGAACTATTACTGAACAACGAAATGACCAACCTGTCCAGCGGCGTTCATGCACTTCAGAAGACCGGGAGCAAGCTTGTTGTCCTTGCTAGAGATGTAGAATGAAGTGGCCCTTCCCGAGTTTCCAACACGACCAGTTCGGCCGATACGATGCACGTACTGATCCAACTCATCTAAAGAAGCAAAAGTATTTTGATAAATGGAGACAGTACCTGGCAAATCATAGTTGATGACGTGGTCGACGCCCTTGATGTCGAGACCCCTTTCAGCCACAGCCGTGGCAATCATCACGGCCTTCCTTCCGGAGACGAAATCGCGCATGGCCTCCGCTCGTTCGTTCTGCAGGCGATCGCCGTGCATGGTCGTAGCAGGAAGACCGGAGGTAGCGATGATGGCTCCAAGGGTATCAGCGAATGACTTCTTCGACACGAAGATGAGGGTCTTCTTCTTGAAGATGTCCGAACCTTTAAAACAAATGGATAAATACGAAGGATACGAGAACACACCATCGTTCACAATATACTTGGTCTTATCGATGCTCAAAAGCTCCAGAAGACGGTCCTTCTTCTCATGTTGCTCGCACATAATGAGTTCCTGAAAGTTAAATTGAGAAATTATTGAAAATGTGTAACATGAAACTAAGAAAAATGATAAGCATACCTGGGTGATGCATTTGTTGGCGGCTCCAATTTCGTCGATCGTAACCATGGTGTAATCCTCCTTAAGAAGCTGGCGAGCCTGTGTCTGAACCTCAGTGGGGAAGGTGGCACTGAACATCAGCGTCTGGCGAACTTTCTTGTTAGGCATGCTCGGGTGCATGTTGATGTTGTTGATCTCGTCTCCGAAGCCCATATCTAAGGAACAATGTAATATAGAAACAAGAAGGAACCGTACCCAGCATTCGGTCAGCCTCGTCCAGGACGAAGAAACGCAGTTTCTCGAGGGAGATGGTGCCTTCTTGGATGAATTGGTTCAGACGTCCGGTTGTTCCAACAACGATGCTAGCACCCTGAACCAAATAACTGAGAGGAGTACTTTTTAAAAGTACCTTGGCAAGCTCAGAGCGCTGGAAACCGACGTGGGTTCCACCATAAGCGACCTTGCAGCTGAGAATCGTTCCATGCGAAAACTTGCGAGCCTCGTTGTAGATCTGGACGGATAACTCGCGAGTGGGAGAGATGATGAGACACCTGAAAAAGCAAGAATTACAAAAAAGTTACGATTATACCTTGGCATGCAACAGAGTTCGCCAGCGTTGCTAAGGTCCGAGTCTTCGAGCAGCTTGCTCATGATGGGCAGCAAGAACGCTGCAGTCTTTCCAGAGCCGGTTTGGGCACACGCCAAGATATCGTTTCCTAATTGAGTAGGATAAAACTATGTACAAAAAGTTCACTCACCAGCTTTAATGGCAGGCATGGCGTGCTGCTGGACGGGAGTAGGTCTCGTGTAGCCGGATTGCATCACATTCTGCGAGATCTTGTCTCCGAGGCAGAGCTGTTCGAAGCGCCTGAAAAAACCAATTATCTATTAGATGGTGAAAAATCCTACTCAAAAACGACAGGAGCCTGTGTCTCTCCGCCCTCGAGTCCACCTCGCATGGTGGTCACAGCGGCATCGAAGAACCTATCGAACATCGTGCCCTTCTCCACGCCGGCGTGATAGAGCTCTTCAGGACTTTCCTCCGTGGGGATGAACGTCGACGGTGGCTTGGCACCATCTGTAAATCAGGAAATATTGCATCATACAATGTAGAAATACCAACCTTCACGGGGCTTGGGAGGCTCCGGGCACTCGCTCACACGGTGGCCTTCCTGTCCGCAGTTGAAGCAAGCGTGGGATTTGCGAGGCTCGGTGCACTCGTTGGAGCGGTGACCTTCCTGTCCACAGTTGAAGCAATTCTGCGATTTGCGAGGCTCGGTGCAATCGGAGGAACGGTGGCCGTCCTGTCCGCAGTTGAAGCAGCTCATGGGACCATCACCTCTCGGCTTGCGAGGTTCGGGGCAATCAGAAGACTTGTGACCAGACTGCTGGCAATTGAAGCACGTACCGTCGTTTCCTGAAAAAAGACTACAGTGGACCAAAAAGTGGTGAATTACCTCTGGGAGCAGACGTAGATCCACCAAATCCTCCAGAAGTGGTTCCACCAAATCCTCCAGAAGTGGTTCCACCAAATCCTCCAGTAGCAGTTCCCCCGAAACCGCCAGTCGCAGCTCCTCCAAATCCACTAGTGGCAGCAGCAGAAGAAGAGGGGAATCCAGTAGAGGTGGCAGTGGAAGATCCGAATCCCTTGTTGGGGAAGGCTCCAGAGGAGGAATTAGCGGCGCCAAAGCCTTCAGAAGATCCGAATCCCTTGCCTGCAGGAGCAGCCGGGGTAGATGAGGGGAATACCGTAGATGCGGTGGATCCGAACCCTTTGTTAGCAGGAGCAGCGGGGGTAGAAGAGGGGAATCCCGTAGACGCGGTGGATACGAATCCTTTGTTAGCAGGAGCAGCGGGGGTAGATGAGGGGTATCCCGTAGATGCGGTGGATCCGAACCCTTTGTTAGCAGGAGCAGCGGGGGTAGAAGAGGGGAATCCCGTAGACGCGGTGGATACGAATCCCTTGTTGGCAGCAGGAGCAGCGGGGGTAGAAGTGGGGAATCCCTTAGACGCGGTGGATCCGAATCCCTTGTTGGCAGGAGCAGCGGGGAATCCCGTAGACGCGGTGGATCCAAACCCTTTGTTAGCAGGAGCGTTGGAGAAGCCTCCTGATGCAGCGCTACTTGCTCCAAAGCCTCCGGTAGTAGCAGGAGGAGTAGTAACCGGAGCCGCAGCTCCGAATCTATTGCTGGCAGAACTCGAGAATCTGCCAGTCGGAGCAGCGCTGGGGAAGCCTCCAGAAGCGGGAGTGGAAGGGAATCCCTTGTTGGAAGGAGTGGCGGCGGCGAATCCATTGCTTACAGCAGCTGCATTTCCGAATCCTCCAGCAGCGGGAACTGCAGTGCCTCCGGGAGCACTGAAATTACAAGAATTAGGCACAACACAATTACGGAGTGATTTAGTATGCATCTAAGCTTGGCATCATCACAAGAACGTACGTCTTAGGAGCCGAAGCAGGGAATCCATTGTTGACAGGAGCGGCAGATGCGAAGCCAGTAGTAGCCGCAGAATTTCCGAACGTGCTAAAATTATAGGATAGAAATTGTGAACTAGAATAAATGTTTTTAAAAAAATCTCATACCTTTTGGGAGCAGTAACCTGACCGAATCCTCCAGGAGTGGCCGCAGGGAATCCAGTGGATGGAGTGGTAGCAGGGAATCCAGTTGTAGTAGCGGCAGCAGGAACAGCTTTGCTCACAGGATTTCCGAATCCAGTGGCGCCTCCGAATGCACTAAATTAAAGTTAGATTGTTAAAATATTATTTTTCGACAACTCAAGCGGTAAATTAAAACACACCTTTTGGCAGCGGCCGGAGCGGAGACTCCGAAACCGGAGCTGGTGATCCCTCCGAGGCCGGTCTTGGCGACCGAATTCACGGGGTTTGCACCTCCGCTAGGAGGGGCAGGGTCCTCTCCCCAACCATCAGCAGACATCTTACTAAAATATAACTTTTTTTATGTCAGAATTAACACAAAAACACACAATTTCAAGGTAAAATACAATACTTCCGCAAATTAAGTGGACAGCTCCAAAACCGAAATGTTCCGAAGAATTTAGGATAAGCGCTAACTTTCGGGAAGTATTCGTTTTGAGACCTATTTCAAAATAAATTCCCGCTGTTTACGCGTTATTTGTAAAGCACGTTGCGGAATATTTATTTCTAGTCGATTATTCTTCGGAAAAAAATCTTTAAATTTTAATTAATTGATTAATACTTTCAAGTGTGCGCTTTAATTAACTAATTAAGTTCTAATTAAACTAATTTTAGTCAGCGATTAAAAAAAATCGCAGACTTTGTGATCCCAAAAACAATAACTTCAGAGAAAGCGACTTTGCGCGCGTCGGCTTCCCTTTTCCCTCCGATATCCGCGACTACAACAATATTTGGAAACACCCCGCCCTTTTCCTTTAAACACCCCTAACCCTGAGCACTTCTACCATTCCCCAACAAGGATAGCCATCGAAATGACCGCTTCCATGGACACATTTCTCGGCGAGCTCCAGTCTCCTTATGAAGAAGATGAGGAGCTGCTCCAGAAGGCGTTTACCATATCCGACTTCCCGGCTAATCTCCTTGAAGGTTTGGAGGAGTACTTTATGGTTGGCTTTATACATTTTTTTTTAAAATTTCTTTGTTTTTGAAAATCTTATCATTAACATTTCAGATTAAGCCCAGCCAATCTTATGAAAATGTGCGGATCGATGGACGGAGCACCGATGTCGAACCGGCTTATCTTGATGTCGTTGATCATCCGGTCTACCAGATGTACCCAGAGTCTCACTATCAGAATCAGGTGAGGAAGCTTTTTTTGCTGTTCGCGCGCTTTGATCCACTTCATCCTTGGAATCGATATTGTTGTATTTTATTTTTTTTTTAGTTCTCTATCTGCATTCAATTTTTTTCGCCGTATCTGCTCTCCTTTTATTCACCCTCTTTTCGCAACATAATATCTCCTTTCAGAATCACCCTACCTTCTCCCAAGATGTGTTCCCCAGTCAGCCGGTCTATGAACCCCTTCACTACGGCCATCCGCTTCAGAACACCTCCCACTCAACCCCCAACTCTGAAATGGGAATCTCCTTCGATTTGATGACTGGACTGGCGGTTTTCAACGGACAGGGAAGGCCCATGACCACCCAGGATGTGTATTCATTCATTATGTAAGTTTTTCGATTTGAATTGTATTGTATTATTTTAGCTAAATTGGTTTTTTTCAGGAAGTACTGGCCCACCTACCGCAAAGGAAACTCGTCTAGCTGGAAAAGCTGCGTCCGCAGTCGCTTATCTCGCTCAGAATTATTCAGTAAACTGGTTAGTTCTTTAAAAAGTTTGATTACTAATGTATTCCTATAAATACTTGTTTAATTAATTGTGTAATTTTCAGGAGGGAAAGTCTATGCTGAAGAGTGTCTATATTCTGAATCCGAGGAACCCTGGTTGGATCCAGGAGAAGATTCAGCAGGCGGAGAGATATCGACTTCTTCACGGACTGTCGCTTGATATTTTTGGATTGGAGGACACTGGTTTGTATTTTTATTTTTTTATTGTCTTTTAAATTATAAATTTTACAAAACTTTGTAAATCAAATGCTTTCAGGCGTCTGGAATGCCATGATCGAAGGTTGCCTCGGTCTCCCTCCGTTCGAGACCGCCGATGGCAGAATCCGCAAGAGGAAGATCAAGTCTTCTGAAGACTTTAGTTGCCAGAATAAGAGGAGAAAGGACCAGCAGGTACAGGATAGGGAGAACCTCCTCCGGATGTCGAAGAAACTCAACGAAGAACAAATTGCTTTAATGGAGAACCATGTTAGTTTCTTTTTATTCTCTCTCTCTTGGCCACCTACTTTCCCAATAATTATACCAAAGAGGTGAGAATTAATAACTTATTTAATTGTTTTAGTTTTTACAAAACGTTGCTCATTTTTCCTTAAAATTCCCATCTCATTTTGCATTTTCAGTTTCTTCAACAGTTTGAACAACCGATCCCCGCTCCTTACGTCTACCAGCCGAATGAGGTCCCTCTGGAAGACATCGAACCCACTATTTGCTTCTTCTAATTTACCTAACTTAATAACACTTAGCTATATGTGTATGTAAATGTAAATAGGTACATAATACTGTGAATTAACTGCAGCTAATAAATTTGGTTTATAAGATCTCTCGTTTTGGATTCGTGTGTTCTAATCGGGGATTTCTCGCCTGGCCGTCTGGAGTGGCCCTGCTCAGGATTGTGCCCGTCCGAAGTGGCCCACCAGAGAAATTTTGGTCGTCTGGAGTGGCCTACCAAAGAATTTTGCCCGTCCGAAGTGGCCCACCAGAGAAATTTTGGCCGTCTGGAGTGGCCCTGCTCCGGATTGTGCCCGTCCGAAGTGGCCCATCAGAGAAATTTTGGTCGTCTGGAGTGGCCCTGCTCAGGATTGTGCCCGTCCGAAGTGGCCCACCAGAGAAATTTTGGTCGTCTGGAGTGGCCCAGCTCAGGATTTTGGTCGTCCGAAGTGGCCCACCGGAAAAATTTTGGTCGTCTGGAGTGGCCCTGCTCAGGATGTTGGCCGTTTCGAGTGGCTCACCAGAAAATTTTGGTTTTCTGTAGGCTGTTTATGCGTTGTTTGTAAACTCGTTACATGAAATTTTGTTTCTAAAAGGCCATTTAACGTTTTGAAGTTTTTTTAAAAGTTGTTTATTAGTGGTATTTCGCGAGATATTTAGGTATATTATGTTACATAAAATATAGAGTTTTGAGCCATCGGTGTTTGAAAGCTTCAATTGTACTTTGATTTGCTGCTCATTTTTCTGGAGATTTTTTTTTGGCGTCCTTCGTTTCTTCTCATTTGTCGGAGTTCTGTCTTCAGAATAATTTTTGTTTCCACGGCTAGCTTTTGCACATTTTCACATTTATCGATATTAAACTATTTTCCAGCCGCACCCCCTTCCAGCCTTCCGGAATGTGGTTTTGTGCTCCAGAAGAATCCTCCAGCTACCAAAACGCTCACTACTACCATGGATCGTCTCTGGTAAGTTGATATTTTCATCTTTTTTTGTGTTTTTGTTAATTTGCTTAAAGTCTGGTGAAGTTTCGTTTTAGAATAAACCGTCCTGCTCCCTGGCCCCTCTTTCCACCCACTCGGTCTACGATCGGCCTCTGCCTCCTAGCCCGCCGCTTCAAGGATCGGTGCCCCCTCGAAAATCACCAAAACGACGCTACAACAAGAGCAAGTTCACGGCTGAGGCCCGTTTGTCTTTCGAGGTGATGACTGGATTGGCGGTTCTCAACGGGCAAGGGCGGCCCATGGTCGCCCAGGATGTGTATGCCTTCATTATGTGAGTTTAATTCTGAAATTCTATTTTGTGGTTTATTTTGGGTCATGGCCAAAATCCGATCACGGTTTAAGAACTGTGCTTGAAACTGGTAACAGCTTTATTCTTATACACGGAATAATTCTGAAAGCGGCTGGGTTTCCAAAAGTGAGAGTGTTGCAGAACCAATTTCGGAAACCCCCCATTTACCGAAATTTGCTTTGTGATTTAATGGTTATTTTTTAACCCTATTCAGTCAGTACTGGCCCATATACCGCAATGGAAAGTACACGAGTTGGAAGAGCAGCGTCCGCAACCGACTCGTCGACCCGGAATTGTTCACCAAATTGGTCAGATTATTATTATTTTTATTAATGTGTAATCAATTTTCTTTTAGAAAGGTGTGTCTCCTTTGAGGAACACTTACATGCTGAATTCTAAAAATCCGGGCTGGGTCCAGAGGAGAGTGCAAGAAGAGGAAGAGAAAAGGTTTAACCTAGGGCTGCCGATAGAAGTCTATGGACTGGAGGACAGTTGTGAGTGGTTTTAACTTCTTTTTTTAAATTGATTTGTTTCCAGCCGTTTGGGATGCGATGATTAATGGGCGACTCGGTCTGCCCAGCCTCGAACACATCGACCTCAGACGCAGTTTCTACCGTAAAAGACAGACCAAGTCTTCTGAAGAATTCAAGTGGGAAGTACCGGCTTCATCCGCCTGTGAGAAGAAGCCTCGGATCGAAGAGAGTCCCATCAGAGGCTGGGAGTTCAACGCCGTCCATATGATGCACAACCAGTTAATGGTCTGTTTTTCACCAGTCTTAGTAATCTCAAATTTCCAGTACTCCCAGGAGCAAATGATCCAACTGGAACAGTACTACGCCTCCCTTCCCTTCGCGGGGCAGATGCAGATGTACCCAGGATTCTACAACTTCTTTCACCAACAGGTGATTCTCTTTAAAAAGTCATTTATGTTCTCTTTTTCAGGCTCCCTTTGCATTCCAAGAGGGGATGGTCTTCCCCGTGTGCCATGCAACCAATGAAAGGAATGCCCCCTACGAATACAAGCCTAATGAAGTTCCTCTGTAGGACATTGAAGCCACCATTTAATAATTGCCCACTATTGTCACTGCCTAATTGTCACTAATCACTTGTCATGTACAGTTTGCCACCTTGTAATTGTTTTGTTGTAAAATGGTGCTTAATAAACGGAATGGCTAACTAAATGTACTTTGAGGCTCCAAACGATCCATTTAAACCGCTGTGTCCGTCCCCTAAAATGAACGAAGGCTCTCCACCATTGAAAAGAATGCAACAAACCGCGCACTCAGAAATAGGAGATCTCGCTGCGTAAATCCCGGGAACGGTGATATTTCTCAAGAATACTTTTGTGACAGTACCCAAGAGTTCCCCATCACAGCCCGCCGCACGTTTTGTTGAATCGGCAAGCGGCTTTTTAGAGGCCTTTCGCGGCGGGACCCTCGGTCTAGTTTAATTGAAATGAGTGGAAACTGGCCGCCACGAACCTGAGAGTTCTGGCGATTTTTGCGATGAAACGGTTTGATAAATCGCAGTAATACATGCGTGGGCTTTGGCCTGAGTTTTTTCCCGCTGTGAAAATAATTCCTGCTTGAGATATACGGTTTTTGGTATCAGCCAAAAACATATAGGTGCCAAAACTCAGGCCAAAGGATGCAATATTCCTCTACAAAATGACATAGAGATCTCCTAAAATACTGCTGTACTCGTTCAGATCTCGTGTCGGCCAGTTTGTGCACGATGTATAGCTACAGTAATCAGATTCCGAAAACCTCTATTTTGCATATTTTTTTATTGAAACGATGTATTAATAAGAAGCTGATTTTTCACTTTCCTATTTTAAACATTCAAAATAAAAATTTTATGCTTAATTAACAAAATAATGAATTTTTAAAAAAGACGGCTTGCACCTTCAGGGTTGTCTTGCCGGGACCCAGCTCCATTGAACCAGCCTTTTTCAGAAATACGGCTGCCGCAAACGTGAGAATTCTGGGGTGTTTTTCTTATATTTCTTTTTAAAAGTTGGTGAAAAACACTTCTATCCTTTGGCCTGAGTTTTTTGCCGACTCAAAAATGTCTACAGCCAAAGAAACACGGTTTTTTGTGTTTTTCGTTATTTTCCGGTCGATGAATTTTCGAGAAAAAACTCAGGCCAAAGAAGACCTTAATGAGCTGAAAGTTGACAAAAAGAATGATTGTTGAAAACGGCTGGAACGTTCAGGTTCGTGGCGGCCAGTTTCTGTTTCATGAGCCACCTGTTTGTCGCGAATACGACATTTCCGGACCGGTTTCTTTCCATAACTAGGTGAAATTTACGGTTTTCTTATTATTTCAACATTAAAAGAGCAAATTACGTGTTAAAATGATTAAAAATAAGCATTTTTAATTATTACTACTACAGTTTAGGCGGTTTAGGTGGAGCGCGATTTTGAAAAGGCCGCCCTTTAACCTGCCGGCCTCGGCGAGCTGTGCCATAACTTCTGAAAATGTAGTGTTCTTTTTGCTTGCAGAAGGTGTCTCCAATACTTTTCTACACAGGTTTTCGCATCCAGAGAGAAACCTATTTTAAAAGAGTTCTCTAAAAAAGACAGAGTTTTAAAAAAACTGAGTTTATTAAGGTTGACTGTTTGCCTACATAGACTTATATAATCTAATGAAGTCGCCGAAAATTGTCTTTGTAGCAAGTGGCGATCGTTTTGCCTCCTTGCTTGTCGCAGGTTCCCGTCTCCAGAAGAATCTTCTGACAACATTTCACAACAGCGTCTTTGTTTGGACAAGCATGGTCGCATTCCGGAGCTCGGCTAGAAACTTGGAGGGAGAGAGGAACGAGGAGCAGCAGAGTGAGAATCAAGCGTAGGAGAAACATTCTGAACATTTTTTTGTGAGCAAACAAAATATAAAAGAACGCGAGGAAAGGGAAGCTCGAGGGCTTTGCATTGAACTGTGACCGACAACAGGAACTTTCGGTTTTCGATCGATGCGCACGATGTGTTCGCCAGGTGTGACCTTGAAAAGAGAAAGAGTAGAATCATAGAACGAGAGAGAGATACAGAAAACCCAGGCAGTGAGTAGACTGGAGGGCTTTCTATTGGTACAAGCATCGCGACGGGTATCAAGTTTCGATGACAATGGTTTGAACGAACAAACAGGATGACTGGCACTCCAATGAAAAAGAGAAGGTGAAAAGATTGGCAAATGACAGAGCTGTAGGTAGAGACAAAAAGGATATATATATAGAGAGACTGCCCTCCTAGGAACGATGAAAGAGAAAAGGGAGAGGCAGAGAGAGAGAGAGAGAGATTCGGACAGCATTTCAAACGAGACCAATAGGCCTCCCTAGGGAATTCAATGTTTGGAGAATTATTTGCCTAAAGAACTTACTAGAGAAAATTCCAACTCTCCACCAGCCAAGGGCGTCTTCTTTGTGGAACCTGCAGAAGACCAAGACCCCGCTAGGTAGCGTTCCCCCACGAAATCAAAGCGTGGGTTGCAAACATGCCACCGAAAACCCGCTTTTACGGGGTTTACGGTGTTAAGGCAATTGAAAGATAGAATAATTAAGTTCACAAAAACAGAAGAATGAAGTTCCTGACGATACTGCAGCACCGCGGACGAGTGATGAATTCGGAAAATGAACTGTAATACGCTAATTGAATCATGTGACGCGGGCGAGTACAAAAGCGAGGTAGTATGCCCATGTTAATGTGGCCCGAATAGGGTAATGCCATGTGGCGCGATCCAACCAACTCAAGGCGAGTTCGGCCCCGGTTTGTGACATAGCAATTGGAATTTGACCGGTTGGTGACATAGCGACTAAACAACAAAAGCGGAGACAGGATAATGATGTGGCGAAGAGAGGGGTATTTTGAGTTTTATAGAAAAAGAAAATAAAAACGTGCGCCTAAACCCACATTGTAGTTTTTTCGCCAACTTTTTCCGCAAAAAGTAGCCCAAACTAACCCAATTAGAACAGTTCACAGGTGATCCTGAAGATGCAAAGGCGAGAGGCGACCGTTGTTCAGCTCATTGTCACTCTGGCGATGGAGGCAGTGGTTGGCCGAGCGGCTCGAAACAACTGAAAAACAATATTATTGTATTACTTTAATCACATAGTCCAGTCATATGGCTCAATCAGTATTAGTGCAGCGCAACTCATAACGTGGAAAATAAAAATACACTAACAAGACCTATTGACATCCTGCACGGGGATATGAGAGTGCACTCGACCCTTCAGCCGAAACCGGCGAAACGCGGTCGCGACACGCACGCTGTACTATAGGTCCCGCAACGAAAGCCCTGAGTACACGGCAGGATTTGGTGGTATTTTGCGTGGACATGGCAGAGTGCCAAAGATTCGCAGGTTTGGCGGGGTACGGTATCCAAGACGCATTGGCGTTTGACGGCAAGGAGCGGTATTAGTTGAGTGGACGCTAGAGCAACGGAGCCAGCGCCCTAATAGCTCAGCCGTGAGAGCAGCGGACTGCAGTTGTGACGTTCGCAGGTTCGAATCCCCTTTGATGTTTTTGGGAGTATTTTGCAACTAATTTGATAATTTGAACTTGCCGCCAGTTGTCCTGAGCATCTAAATTCAAATCTTGGCACCCGGCCAATTCCATGAAAAATACCACTGAAACATTGACAGATCCTACCGTGAGTATCAACGCAGGTGCCGGTTTGACTCTTTAGTTTTTGAAAAATTTGACAATCCCGCCAATTTTTACCGATATTTTTGCTGATTTTCAGGGCTTTCGCTCCGAGACCCAGATTGACACACACTTGTGTCGCAAAAACAGTTCGCCGTTTCCGCGTAGCGGGCCGAGTGCACTCATTCCTTTCAAAAGAGGGCAGAAAACAAAAAACATGCACAAACATGCAAACATGCAAACATGCAGACATGCGGCACCAACCGCGGTACCAATTACCACAAAACGAACTATTGCGTACTAGCATCAAATCTCAACATGTTCACACATTTTCACTTGGGTGCAAAATTGAATAAAAAATTTTAAAAAAAAAATAAAAAAAAAATAAAAAATAAAATTGAATAAAAAATTAGAAATGCAAAAAAGGTATTCAATAGACACATTTTATTGCAGTAATCTGCGAAATACTGATCACGGAGTATTCTTATCTTTCACAGTGGTGAAACGGACACCACTGTCGACTACGCGAGTCAGAGAAGTCTTTGGAGGCACTCCGGAAGGGCTGTCAGTGTTGGAATCCGGAGAAGACTCAACGCATGAAGGACTTTCAGTCCTGGGTGGGAAACGAGCCCTAAAAACATTCACATACACAAAATAAGGGCGAATTACCTCAGTTGAGACACGGGACGTCCGGTAGAGGATCCGAGATGGATGGCTCTGGTCTTAGCGAGTGGCCTTGGCGCCGTGGTTTCAGTATCCGTATCCGTGAGCACGTTTAAAGCACTAAAGACATTTATATACAAAAATGAAGGGGGAATTACCTGGACGAACTGGTGAGGCGTTCAGGGAAGCCCTCGAACGGGCGTGCACGAGCGGCTCCGTCAAAACCTTCGTCCCGAAATATCTTTCGGTGCGGAGGGGTGTCAGCGGGCGTCGACTGAAAGGGTGGAAAGCTGAAAGGATGAAAGCAATTTTTTATTTAAAAAAAAATAATATTAAAATAATATCAGCGTTTTTAAAGGTGAAATGACTAACCTTCTCTTTTCCACACGTCTGATGTAATTGTTTGCCGTTTTTGGTGCCCCACGTCTTTTAGAAAACGGTTTGTCCCCCTCGTTGCCCGTCCGTAAACGGCCGTTCCTTTTCGCGGTAGTCTCGTCCACCAATCGCTGACGGAGAAATTCCAGAGCAAATCGTAGTCGATGAAGGGACTAAAATAGACGTTTTAAAGGCAATTGAAAACAGGGAAAATTTCTAAAAAAAAAAACAAAAAAAAAAAACTCACACAGCTGTGCATGTTGAGTACGCGGTGGTATCGGCGAAGTACCTTCCAGATTTGCCCGTCGATTTCGTAAACTCAATCGACGTCATTCGTTTTTCAAACTCATTCTTGCTGATGCCGGTTCGGCCTGAACGTTATTTGAGAAAAAGCTAAACTCTTCCTACCGTCGAAGAGCCAAGGGAGGAGGATGCGCTCGCTGCCTTCTGGCGGTATCAAAGATTGGAGGCCGAACTGTCTTGCGCGGAGAACTTGTTCATCGTGTTTCAGCGATTTGCCTGAAAACTAAACACGTTAAAGCTTAATTGTAAGAACCTTGCCTTGAAATAGAGTGAGTGGATTCAAGCGTACCACAAACTCCGTGTCATTTCCAAATATGGCCAGTACAAGGGTTTGAGATATCTCTAAATAAAAACAAATCGATTAACAATATGCGGAATAAAAGTAACCTGCGTGGTTTTCGAACAAAATTTTTAGAAGATTTTGAACAGGATGTCGTCGGTGGTGCAGAGACGCCTTTAGAAACTTGTTTCTGTTCTCCAGAGGGTTAGTTGTAGCTTGCTGATGGGAAAGTCCGGCTTTCAACCGACTTTCCAAGGAACTACCCACGTACAACTGCTTCTCCTGTTTTCTCAGCCTAAAGTGGGTAGTTTAAGAAGAAAACAGGCTAATCAAACCATTCTCGTTTTGGCCCCGGCTCCACCCGAGAGAGAATGGTTGTCACAAACTTGATTCCGAAATAACCATCGTCGGTCACGTCATCCAGGATGCCTAAAGCACCAAAATAATGAAGCAACATTTGGCGTCAAACCTCGTTCACCATCAACGCCATACAAAGTTCGATGAAGTTCTTCGCCGAGAGACCGACCGAGTGAGGCGACAAGGTTCTCCTTCATATGAACAGCACAATGTAAATGCTGCGTATACTCAAAAAACTTGCTATTCTAAAAAACCCATTTCTTTTATTAAACTTGGAACACGCACCTCTGAAATTAGGCTACTCAGGGCAGGTTCACGGTCCGTGAGCAATCCTGTGCACCTAGCCGAAGGATGAAATTTGGCGAAAAAACTGGCTATGTGCTCTGATATGATTCTGACAGATTCCCCGTCGGGTTTTTCAACAACCACATAACCCAAGTCAATCAACGGAGGTTATCCGCCGTTAACTCTCCTATAAAAAACTAATTAGATTACTGAATGCACTCACACAAAGTCTCTGCTTATAAATGACAGTGTCCCCAGCTGTTTTGAGGACGTGCGAAATGTAAAGTCCAAATACAGCACTCCTCGGCCGAATTCTCGCTTTAACAGTCCTTTGTGCTTTCCGGAAGGTTCGAAGCGATTCACTGAAACGCGAATTTTAAACAAAAACAAGGAAATAGCAAACCACAAAACTCTGAGATTACGGCATCTGATTGAAGGAGGACATCGTCCACTGCTTTGTGCATTTCAACTATTTCCTTTTCAGTTGGCGCCTGTGCGGCGAACATTGCACAAGCTGCAGGACACAGTGCAACACAGTAGAAGTCGGTAACTTCGACCTTTAAAATCATAAACATAACATCACGTTTAAGCTAACTAACCACGCAATCTCCCAGGTTTTTCGTTTTAGGCCTCTCGTGTGTCCACAATTTCCATCCGTTTTGCCGTGCTAAACCTGGCAAATCGCTGAGGTCTTCATTCGCAGTTCGTCCACATCGCTCCACGCGAAGATCACAATTCAGTCGCTTCCGATATGCAACCTGAACGTATGCTTTTAAGTAACCCATTGTAAACTTGCCTGATGCCGTTTCACCACTTCTCCCGTTCGAAGTGCCAAACGTCTAGCAGTCGTGGTAGGAGGAGCACTTTTGAGCAATTCGTCAGCACAGTCTGCCACTGACGCTTTCATTCTATGCAACGTCTAGGTGGAAATAATACAGAAAAAGAAAAGGGGTCGATACCCGGTCATCCTTAGCATTCCCATGTTGAATCGGTTGTGGAGGAACTCCGCCGCCCCAGGAGTAGACCACAAAAACGTCCGAACATAGAGCTGAAGAGTAGTTTGTGCCGGCGGAAGCGCAGTAACCGTCTCGATTCACAATCATACACACCTAAAATCAAAAAATATGTTATTTAACTACAGCGTAAATTTGAATTTACCTTTCGCGTGAGCCCTCGGTTTCGTGTCAGCCGGTTTGAAATAACCAACAGCGCCTCCGGGTGGCAGCATCTTCGGAATTCTTTCTTGGTCCTGTAGGTTTCTGCCAGCTTGTTTGTATCAACGCCATGAAAGCGTTGGAGCTGTTGACAACCTATGATATAGTTTTAAAATATATTGACCCGGCTGAATACCTCTAACCGTAGCCCATGGAGCATAATCGTCGACGAATAGGTCCTTCGTATTTACGATAGTCTCACGGGGAATAACGAATGCAATCACCGCTGCTGCATTTTCGAAAGGGAGCAACCTCGGTTGCTTCCAAATCACGGCACAGGATGTCCTTCAAAAAAAAGTAACGCGGCAAAAAAAGACCGACCTGCCACTCTGAAGAATTTGAAGCACCGCATCAGGAGTGGGAACACTGTGCAGCTTGCTCAGTCGAACTCCGAAGATTGTTACAGTCTGAAAAAGCAATCGTTTTATTTTTAAAAAAAAAAGCAATTGAAACCCACCGATTCCAAAGAGTCTTTCGCTTGTCCTGCGGTTTCTTCAGCTGAAGAGTCTTTCGCTTGTCCATCGGTTTCTCCAGCCGAAGAGTCTTTCGGTTGACCAACGGTTTCGTCTGCATGTTTCGCACCGCCCCTATAAACCATTACAAATACACAAAATCCTGTAAAACACCCACTCGTCTGACATCATGTCATCCGTGACGACCGATGGAGATCGTGGCGAAGAAGCAGAAGGGAATTCTCCAGCCGAAGAGTCTTTCGGTTGACCAACGGTTTCGTCTGCATGTTTCGCACCGCCCCTATAAACCATTACAAATACACAAAATCCTGCAAAACACCCACTCGTCTGAGATCATGTCATCCGTGACGACCGATGGAGATCGTGGCGAAGAAGCAGAAGGCACGTCACTGTCACTGTCACTGACGTCTCGCAATGAAATGCGCACGGGGTCCGGAGACCATGCTGACAATGATAACTCTCTTGAAGAACGTTCGAATTCACTGAAGCAGCAAACGAAAATAATAAATACAGTCAAAACCCAACCTGTCTGTATCCAGGTTGATTGGTGTCATTTTCCAGGAAGCAGGTGTCGATTCCCTTGAATTCTCGTCAGTTTCACTAAAACAATACGTCAAAAAGCAAAACGATAACAAACAAACTCACTCTAGTTCGGGCCCCGACGATGATGGGGCCCAAGTAGATAGTGAAGGATCCCGCGACATTGTCGCCTTAAATATTAATGTAAATATATTACTACGCAAAACAAGAAGGTGTTTAGAAAAAAACCTATTTTACATGAGTTGCAACAAATAAAACAAATAAATAAAAATAAATACGCAATAGTGGGCATGGTGTTAATTGGTACCGCGGTTGGTGCCGCATGTCTGCATGTTTGCATGTTTGCATGTTTGTGCATGTTTTTTGTTTTCTGCCCAAAAGAGCACTATTGGGACACCCGGCTGGCAGATAATACGGTAGACAACTCTAAAATGAAACAGGAATAATAATGTAGCGCAAACTAAGCCCACAGATGGTTTATTACATTAAAAAGCCTAATGCCACCAAACCTAAGAATTGGTTAGACTCACACGCGATCAAGAGTTAAAGGTTTACAGTTTTCCGTTAAGCAGAATACAGCTTCCGACAGATGCATAAGTTCGAAGTTTCAGTTGCGTAAGCTAGAATTCAACAAACTCCTGGTCATATTTATCATTCGCAATTTAAGAAAGTGACCGAATACATGAAAGAACAGAATGCCAGGAGAGAACAACTACCTGAAGAAATCCCACAGTAGCTGCCCGTCAACCTTTTCAGTATCCTTGACAACGAGCGGTCGAAGGCGAAATGCTGCTTCATCGATAACCCTAAATTGAAAATAATTAAGTTTAAGATGAACTTGCCTGCTAGAAAATGATATAGTTGTTTCCGTCGAGATTTGAACCACGTTAATCATCTTCTGGCGATTCTGCTTCCCTTGAAGATCGTTCAGTAGTTCGAAAACGCGAGGTCGATGGTGAAAATAGAGGGATTAGCTTCGTTATTATTTTTATTACAAATTATGGAACTTGGATAATTTGGCCTACTGTCGCCCCTTGGACCGAAACCTTCAAAAATCCGTTGCAACCTCCCAAAACCTTCGAACACCTCTTTCAAGAAATGCAAGTAACGGCAAAATTACTCCCACTGCGCGGCGCTAGCGTGGCTTCCGGCATGGGAGAAGCTCAAGATTTTCAAACGAAACGGTCCATGAGAAAGTGACGAGAACCCAAAACCCATCTCCTTGTGGAACACTCCTACAGGCTTCTTGTTAGCCAGAGATTGAGGTATTGGTTGGGCGAATGAGGGCGTCTGATCGGAGTGCGATCCCTCCACAGAAATCGAGGTTTCTTTTGTAGTGGGACACTCACAGCCCACTCCTCATCCGTTGACCCCTTCCGCACCAAATTACTCCAACCTCCACAAGGAGATAGAAGTCAGGTTATGTTACAAAACTTCAAACCGATTTAAAACATTTTATTATAAAAAAACTGACCTGGATAATTATGTCGATTTTAGAAGATAAAAATGAAGAAAGACGACTTCCGTAGACGCCACAATGTAGACGAATGAGGTGGAGATGCAGCACATTCCAATGTACGTCACGTCAGAATATTTCCCAACGAGGCGTCCACATGACGCCATGGGATGGCGGGAACACGGGAAATTCGAAATAATTTGGTAGAGAAATTTTGGTCGTCTGGAGTGGCCTACTAGAAAAATTTTGGTCGTCTGGAGTGGCCCTGCTCAGGATTTCGCCGCCCGAAGTGGCCCACCAGAGAAATTTTGGTCGTCTGGAGTGGCCTACTAGAAACATTTTGGTCGTCTGGAGTGGCCCTGCTCAGGATTTCGCCGCCCGAAGTGGCCCACCAGAGAAATTTTGGTCGTCTGGAGTGGCCTACTAGAAAAATTTTGGTCGTCTGGGGTGGCCCTGCTCAGGATTTCGCCGCCCGAAGTGGCCCACCAGAGAAATTTTGGTCGTCTGGAGTGGCCTACTAGAAAAATTTTGGTCGTCTGGAGTGGCCCTGCTCAGGATTTTGGCCGTCCGAAGTGGCTCACCTGAGAAATTTTTGTCGTCTGGAGTGGACCTGCTCAGGATTTTGGCCGTCCGAAGTGGCTCACCTGAGAAATTTTGGTCGTCTGGAGTGGCCCTGCTCAGGATTTCGCCGTCCGAAGTGGCCCACCAGAGAAATTTTGGTCGTCTGGAGTGGCCCTGCTCAGGATTTTGCCGTCCGAAGTGGCCCACCAGAGAAATTTTGGTCGTCTGGAGTGGCCCTGCTGCAATTTTGGTCGTCTGGTGTGGCCCACCGGCGAAAGCTGTGGCCCTCTTCGCTGTTTACGCGTTATTTGTTAGGCACGTTGTAATTTTTTTTTTTCTTTCAAAACTTAATTTTTAAATATTTTGTGCTGTGTTATTGTGCTAATTCTATGAAATTTTGTATTTTCTGCGCAGCTGAAAAAGAAATTTAATTCTCCAATGTTGTGTTTTTCAGGACATTTTCATGACTCGATGGAACCGTTAGGGTTAGTTTTATCTTGAAAACTAGGACATACTCGTATTTCAGAATCGACCAGCCTTCGGAGTGGCTACTGCGCTTAGACGTGCCATTGCCAAAGGATTGCAACCAAAATGACTTCAGAGTCTCCTGGCAGTACGAAACACTCGGCCATGTGAGTTTTGTTGTTGTTTTAAAACTGAATAGGGTTAGAATTCTTTGCCCACCGATTTATCTATGCATTTAATTGCCAACATAATGTTTTAATTGTTTTCAGTCGCGTTTGACATAATTAATTTCTTTTTAGGACTTGGAAAATAGCTGTTTCGACTTTGTCAAGCCAGTAGCCTTAGTCAGAGCCGAGGGCGATTTCTCCGACACACTCGAGTGCACATTTTACGTGAGCTATATTTGTCTTTAGGGTTTCAGGGCGTTTCCGTTTTCAGTATATTCTAAGTCTGATTTTTTTCAGTTGAAGCCGAAGCCTATGAATGGCCCCTACTCGAATATCCCCTCGCCCAGCGTGCTTCTCTCCAACTGCGTTCGCCAATTCTACGACAAGCTAATGAAGATGCAGAATCAGTACTCGGAAGACTACAGGAACATTGGCGCATTGTGGAGGGGAACCGTGTTCGTTCACTCTCTCAACTGGTTCGTCCACGGCATCGAGTGAGTTTCGTTTTTATTTTGATTCTTTTGATGGGCGGGGGAGGGGGTAGCCTGTACATCTTCTACCAAAAACTAACCAGTTTCAGTTCCTTCTTTGACAAGATTCCCCTGATGAGCCTGCACTTTGGCGTCTTCTTCAAAGGAATGTTCAATAGTCACTGGGAGGTATGCATTTCTTCATATTATTGTTTTTATAGCATCCTTCATTTTTTTATAGCAATATAATTATTTTGAGGTTTCCTACGAACCGATGGAAGAGGAGACAAAGGATCGTCATCACCGTAATCAGAGGGACTACCGCAAACCGGCCGTTTCGCGAGACTTTCGGCTGCGAGATGTGGAGATCGAATTGGACTGCCTCTTCGACCAGAACAACCTCTGCGTTCGATTCTTCAACTTTGAGCAACACATTTTGAACAATGCCGAAAGGACGAAGAAAACGGAGGGATTCGCGTTGTACCGGGTGCAGGTGGGCCTATTTTTTTCATGAGTTTTCTCATGTTGTTCCTCGGGAAACGTCCGCGCCTCCGTTACAGTCACGGGTGTGCACATGATTTTGCAAGCAGGGTTCTCACGGGCCGGGCCGGGCCAGTTGGATAATTTTGGTCGGCCCGTTCGGCCCGTTTTCCTTGGACCACCCAGTCAGATTGCCACCCACACGACCAGGGTTCGATCCCGGTTGGTAACATTCTTTTTTGTACAACTAATGTTGACGTATATGTTAGTAACAAACATTATTAAGTAATTTAAAACAGTTTAAAAAATTATTGTACCGATTACACAACATTTAAAATTTAATTTTTCATTAAAAAAAATCCCTCGGCCCGGCGGGCCGGCCCTTCATTTGAGAACCCCGTTTGCAACGAGCGAAAACTTCACGTGCCCAATAGTTGATTTTTTGAAAAACTTTCCGCACGAGACATACGGCTTCGCTACGTGGCCTGTCACAGTATTTGATGGGAACGAAACAAAAAATCTTCGGCTACAAGTGCGATCTAACCTGTTTTTCTTCAGGTACAAATACAGACGATCAGGAGGGTGGTCGTTGATCTGCAAACCCATTGGAATGGTGGCACCCTGTACCTGGAACTGACCACCCCTGCTACCGTGAAGAAGAACGTTGGCGCCACGATGGCCGAAACGGAGAAAAACATTCAGAAGAGGTATCCTCGCTCTAATGATAATACCGTATTCTGTGCCCCTCAGGTGGCTGAAGATCAACAAAGGCGGCAGGAGAAACAACTCTGGATCGACGGAGGCTGCACTGGTGGAGAATCCCGTGTTGGCACTCGAATTCAAAGGGTTGGACCAGAATAACAAGGTGAACAACTTTTTAACAACTTTTCTGCTCATCGACGGCGAAAAAAGCAGAAAAGAATAACAACTTTTTTTGGGTTTCTCTGAAACTAATTTGTCATTTTTTAGGGCTTCGTCGCTTGCGACCTTTTCTGGCAAATCATCTCCCGTCTGAGACTGCGCTGCAAGCTGCCCATCGAGTTTTGTACCTACGATGTGGGTTTTTCTTTTGAAAACTTTATTGTGATTTTTTTTTTGTTCAATTCAATTTTTTTTAGATGAACAGCATCCCGTACGGCATGTCGGGCTCACCCTACGCCGAGTGGGTGAACCCGGAAGAATGCAGGAAGAGCGACATGCCGTTCACGCATCCGCAAGAGAGGGTTTTCGAAGATTTCCTCAAGAGAACGTTCGAGAGTTTCTCTTCCAACCAGAGCAGGGAGGACAGACGAATGGTGCACTACCTCATTGAGGCACTCATTTCAAGGTGAGTCAAAGATCTTTTAGATAATCAGGGTTACTAGAAAATCCATGTTTTCTGTCAAAAAATCTTCAAAAAATCGCAATTTCACGGCTCATTGTCTAACCGAAACCGCGGTTGTTTCGAAAATGGCTGCTAAAAAGCGTACAGCATAGAAATTTTGCTTGAAAAATTTCTTCCAAACTTGATATATTCGGGTATTCTACAGTAACGCTGCTTCATGACCACCCAAGGCACGGAATCACCATTGAAAAAGTACTTGTTTTTTTAAAGGGGCGCCGTCGTAAAGGACCACATTCTTCTCCGCTGGCGCGACTGGCACGACTTTCTTCAAGCAGTACACGAGTTCTACAAGAGGAATTCTCAGGTTTTTTTTATTCACTAATCATCCTTATTATCCTCTTTTAAGGCCTTGATTGAGTCGCTGAAACGTCTGATGATCGCCGTCGATGAGCAGAAAAGGATCGATTCTATCACAAAAGTGGGAAAAATCTTAATTTCTAATTAATATTGTTTATTTAGTCGTTGAATGTTATCTTCCACCGTCTCATTCGCAGCGGCGAGTCCTACGGCCTGTCCGATGATGAAAAGAAGGAGGGGTACCAGCTGGTCCCCAGGGTGAGACTTGATATGGAGATTTTTTAAACAAGGGGTTTAGGTCGTGATCACTCCGTCGAGAAACCTCAGAATCCAGCCGGAAATGTGCATGGGCAACCGAGTGCTCCGTGGGTTCCAATGCGAAGAAACCGGTCTCGACAGCAGTCTCATTATACGCGTTTCCTTCAGGTTTGTGTTCCAAAAAAACCAGAATTTAAATAATGTAAAAATGCAGCCCCCCAAATGGAGTAGGGGCCGCCATGGGCTATACTTTGCTTTTTCAAAAATTTTGTACCACGGGAGGGTGCGTCAGCGGCCGTAATGACGTCATGTTTAGCTCCTATTGACAGCCGGCTGGTACGAATTACGGTAGACCCACGAAGTGCCATATTTATTACAAAAGAGGGGGGGGGGGTGCTTTTATGATATAGCGAACACTTTTGGCCAATGACTGGTATGGAGTTCAATTATAGTAGTCTGAATTTCTTCGGTTATGTTTTTGATTTTTTTTTTTTTGAAAACGTGGTTAGTTTGCGCTTCTGTGCAATACCGAGTTGATCCGAGAAACTCTAGTCTATTAAATTTGCAGAGACGACGACAACTCGATGATGAGGGTGACAAAGACCAGTTCGCTGCTCCTGGAGCGAACAATCAAGCGAGCCTTCGACGAGGGCATCTTCATCGCCGGTTGGTAGTTCTTATATGTAGCTACGACAGATCAACATTCTTCAAAATTATGCACGAGTGTTCATGTGATCATAGGTGGACAGGGAGCGTTTGGGGGGCTCGATGAGTAAGTCCCCCAAATGGTACGTCGAAAGCAACGTAAGCCTAATTTCTTGTTACTGTTTTCAACCAAACGCCGCATTACGTAGCTACCGCAACTACCTCATGTCCACCTATGCATGTGATACTAGACCTAAAAAAATATATATATAAATCGCGTATGCGCAGACAATAGTGCGCTTTTTCTCGCGTTGATGGCTTTTGGAAACTGATTTACTAATCTATGTCATTCAGGAAGACGCTACTACTACCTTGGCAGTTCGAGCAGTCAAATGAGGGACTGTGGCGCCTACTTCATGCTGGGAATTACGGAAAAGGCGGCCACCGAGTGGAGGAACATGTCTCCGGACATTCCTCCCGAGCCTCGTCTCAGCATCAACCTTGCCAGACAGAACCTGGGAAGGTACTGAATTTCCGTCCCGAAATTTGTTATTTTAATTTTTAGGTTCCTCCAGCTCAAGACTGCGCCTAAGATCATGGCTCGATTGGGACAATGCTTTACACAGTCCAGGGCAAGGGGAAACAGTTGGAAATTTTATGGAAATGACTTTAGGAATCGAGGATCTGCCTGCAGAGACACAGCTACATCGTTGAGCCGGATTTCATTGGAGGAAGGAAGAAGTTGGCTGAGTGAGTTCACAGTTTTTTTTTTTTTTTTAAATTTTTATACATTTTCTGTATCTTGACCCTGCCCGCTAAGATATCAGACCATGCATTGTCAAGCTCCGCTATTTGCGACCGTAGGGCCGTCGCAACATGAATTCGTTAGAGGAGGATGTCCGTCGCAAATTTTTGAAACTTTTAATAATAGAGAGGGCCGTCGCAAAATTAGGCTGCGGTAGGCTGCCCATGTGTGTATTAGACTCCTACAGCTCAATACCGAAGAATTTGGATCTACATGGGCTGGGCTCAGGGTCTCCCAATGGGGAAGGTGACTTTTCAAATCTGGGGTGTTCCAATCTCTTATACACTGGGTGATATTGATCTTTTCAGTGAGCCCTACTGTTTCACCGACGGCGTCGCTTCGATGAATCCTCTCTTTGCAAAGCGCGTTTCCGATGACATGCGGCTCAACAGCGTTCCCAGCTGCTATCAGGTATTTTGCCGTTTCCTAAAATAGTAAAGTCTGCTTTTAGTACCGTTTCCGTGGGCACAAGGGCGTGCAGGTGGTCGACCCGTACCTCCAAGAACTACAGGAATGGGCGAAGAAGAAC
The DNA here is from genome assembly GCA_964057215.1 of Oscheius myriophilus. NCBI lineage: Eukaryota > Metazoa > Nematoda > Chromadorea > Rhabditida > Rhabditidae > Oscheius > Oscheius myriophilus. Next base: position 11,477,124 of record OZ059904.1, read on the forward strand.
GGAATCCCCGCCCCTCCCTCCTACAAGGATATCAAGGGATCTTGGAAGATCGACTGCGCCTTCAGACCCAGCCAGATCAAGTAAGCGCATGCATCCATTATTGAAAACGAGGTGAACCTACCAACCAACGGCTATGTATTTGGCCAATTTCTCTCGTGTTCTGGAAAAATTTCATAGAATTTCAATTATATATACCCTCAATTTTAGGTTCAACGCGAAGCGCTACGACAAACAGCCCATAGAGGTCGTCAAGTTCTCCGGCCCCACTTCCGTTTGTCTGAACAAGCCCCTCATCAACATCTTCGACCAGGTATCCTCTCTCTCTCTCTCTCTCTCTCTCTCTCTCTCTCTCTTTCTCTCTCTCTCTGTAACTTCTCATAATTTCAGGTCTCCGGAATGCAGTCCCACGAGTGCCACACGAGAATCACCAACCGCATCGAAGACCTCCTCAACATCCAGATCAGAACCATCGTCCGTACGCTTCTCTCAGAGAGACATTGTCGAAACAAGCTTAAAGTTTGTGCTCCTTTGCTTATTTTTGCTTACTGCAGTCTTCAGGAGCTTCCGAAGAGGTTCGACATCGACCGTCTCTCCCACACGGCTGGATTCGAGCTCTGCCATGAACCCTTCTTCAGTTCCATGCTCAGAGCCGCCGTTCGCTTTCAGATTCGTGGGTTTGCTTGGAAAATTCTTCAGAAATGTAGTTATTTAGTGAAACAGCTGCGTAAGGAGCAGATCCAAATCCCGCCCACCCTCGGCCGATCTCTCCTTGGTGTCAACGACATTTCCAATCGACTCCAGTACGGTCAGGTTAGAAAATATTAATTTAGAAATTCTCCCGCAAAAATCCTTCATTAAACCGTGTTTCAGCTCTTCGTTCAGTACACGAACGACATCCGCGACTACTCGCCGAAAGAAGCTGCGAAGAAGACCGTAGTAACAGGTATAATTCATATTCTTTATCTTAATTTTCTCAATTTCAGGCAAAGTGATGGTCACTAAGAACCCGACGAGTGTGAGCGGAGACCTCCGCGTGTTCGAGGCCGTCGACATCCCCGAGCTGCACCACCTGGTCGACGTGGTGGTGTTCCCCGTGCACGGACCCCGTCCGATGCCCGACGAAATGGCCGGATCCGATCTGGACGGCGACGAGTACAGCGTCTTCTGGGACCCACAGCTGCTCATCGATGCAAATATGGAGGCGGCTATATACGAAACGGAACCTAAACACGTGGAAGAAGTCACCAAGGAGACTATGGTGAGTAATTCGGGCATCCGAAAACATGATAGATTGGAATTTTGACCAATGTTCTGCTTCGTCCGTTCTGGCCATCAACATTTATGCATGTTTGACTACAAAGCGGAAATCATGGGCACAAGGTGTCTGCAATAGAGCCTGCATGCGGATAGAACCCATCATACATGGGCGTCAGCCCGACTGACGGCTCGGCTGTCTCGCCAAGAAGAATATTATATACAAGGGAAGTATCGCTAGGTTTCCCCACAGGCCGTTTTGAAAGAACGGGGGTCTCGCCACGACCCAACCGGTGGAATTGTGCCCATGTATGGAACCCATCGTTCAATTCAACTTCTTTGTTTTGCAGGACGCAAAAGTGCGTGACGCGTTCGTCGCCTACGTCACGCACGAAAACATCGGAGGGATTTCGAACGCCCTTCTCTTCCAATCCGACCTCTACGGCATCGAATCAAAGGTTTTTTCTCTCTTTTTCTTGTAATTGCGTGTATTTCAGGGGGTCAACACCCTCGCCCTCAAAGCCAATCAGGCTTTGGAATTTCTCAAGTCGGGAGTCGCCCCCGAGAGACTAAGGAACGACTGGGTTCAAGGTGGGATTCTATTTTTTTTAGCTATTAACATTCGCTTCAGAAGATCCGCACGATCCGGATTCGCAGTGGCTGCCGCCGGAAAAAGCCGAACGCTACCCCGACTTTCACTTGACAAACGACTACTGCCCGATTTACATCAGCCCCAGGCTCACCGGAAAGCTATACAGGTTAGAAAGCTATACAGTCGCGCTTTGACGCGCTATAGTCTTGACTAACCTATTTTTATTGGTATAATTTCATTTTCACCATAAAACGATATTTCCTGGGGAGATACTGTTTTAAATACCGTAATAGTGTTTGTTACTAACATATAAGTCAATATTAGTTTTTTTAAAAAAGAATGTCACCGACGGGGTTCGAACCCTGGTCGTGTGGGTGGCAATCTGACTGGGTGGTCCAGGGTAAACGGGCTGAACGGGCCGACCAAATTTTGAAAACGGCCCGGCCCCGCCCGTGAGAACCCCAGCCGGATCGAGGGATTTTTTTTTGGACGGCTCGGGTATAAATTTTTTTTTCAAATTTTGTATATCGGTACATTAATTTTTGCTAGGATGGTTTACATTACTTATAATGCGTGTTACTTATAAGTCAATCTTAGTTGTACCAAAAAAGTCACCGACCGGGATGGTCATGTGGGTGGCAGTCTGACTAGGTGGTCCGGGGTAAACGAGCTGACCTTGGCGGCCAAAATTCTCCAAATGACCCGAGAGAACACCGTTGGGACCGTTGCCACACTCATTGCCTCTTTATTTGAGATTGGGCAGTTTAATTCTGGATCGGTTCGCGGCCCAGCGTTATCGCTACGAGGCCCTTCCTTTTGCGGGAATAACTTTTGGAACTTTGGCACATTTTTTCGGGTTTCTAGTGGCATCGACAGAAACTTTTTATTGCGAGCAATTCGTTTAGTCTATACTTTGATGTAAATTCGCTGTTTCAGAGAGATCAAGCAGATCGAGGATGTGCTGCGCGTGGTGGAGGAGAAAGACAAGCACCGAGTGCTCGAGGTTTGACGGGTTTCGCGAGGAAATCTCATGGATTACTGTAGATCGATGAGCAATTGAAAGTCGACGGATGGGAGGAGTACGAAACGAAGGCCCTGGAGGTCATGGACAGCTACAACGGAAAGCTACGGATGGTGATGGAGACGTACGGAATTGCGACGGAGGCAGAGCTACTCACGGGGTACATCTGCGATATGAGGAACAGGATCACGGATAAGGTCGGGGGATTCAAGGAGTTTGAAAGAATTCGCTTCAGGACCAGGACGACTTCTCCTACTACAACCAGCGAACGGCCATCGAAACAAGGACCACGGAGATCATGCGAGAGTACAGGGAAAAATTCTTCGATGTACGTTTTTCACTTGGTTTTCATTATTTTTAAGTCCTGTTTTTTTTTTTTGCAAAACAGTTCTGATTGTGAAAAAACATACTATGGGAAGGAGGATCCGAACTACCCTATAAATTGTTTTTTTTAAGGCCGAGTGGCTAAGAGGCTGGACTGGCAATCCGAAGTTACCCCAGTCATACTTCGCGAGTGTACAGCATAGCAGGACGTGAGGTGCCCGGGGTACCTACGTTATTCGGCGTTGGGGTGAAAATGGTAACAATATATTAAATCGGGCTTATGTTTCTCCTAAGGCACTATTTGGGGGGCTTACGCTTCCAGACCCCAACCACTGTCAGTCCAGTTATGGTGTATAGTCAGCTTACCCCAAGTTAAGGGGGGTAGATGCCCCAAAAACACAGAAGTTAAGGGGGGATTAGGCCCTTTTTGCGTAGAATTCAGCTCGGTAGGCCAAAAGTTAAGGGGGGTTACCTCATGTGATTTTTATACTAGATACACATTTCCATTTCCAAAACTTTTTTCTACCTTTTAGAAATTTTGACCTCGGGCCCGGCCCTCAGTCGTACGGACCGTGACCATACGTTGGCAACCCACCGCGGGTGTCCATTTTGCGACAGCCCCCTCGATAATCGAAAATATGCAACGGGCCTCCTTATTTAATAACTTTGCAGAAAACTCAAAATTGCGACGCCATCTATTGCCGCTTTAGTCGGAGCTTGGCAATGTATGGCCGTGATAATTAACAATTTGAAGGAAAAAAATGCAGGCTACTGAAAAAATTAAAGCCTTAGTTTTCACTAAAACTACTCCAGCGTAAGGAAGTTGGCCGACCGGAAGTGTGCCCTCGTCGATTAGTTGGTCTAGAATAGACGGGCCAAACGGACCGACCAAAATTTGTCCAATTGACCGGGCCCATGAGAACCCGTTGTATGCTAGCGCTAGGAATTCATTGCCTGAGTTCGAAAATTTTCCATATTCCTCTTTCCGGCTTGTTGAGCACCTCTCCACCAGAACTTATTTGTCTTTTCCAGGAGTTCGGCGGCTGGCGAAACTGCACGCGAGAAGAAGATTACCGAGAGGAGGGCAATGTGTTCCGTCGAAGGACCATTTACATGCCGAAGGAGATGAAACAGAAGGCCTCTGCCTACTACATGGTCGCCTACACACATCACAGTTAGTTTTTTTAAGCCTTTAAACAATAATTTCATCACTTAATCAAAACAAGTTGTCAAAACAATGTTTTCATGCAGTTTCTACTTAACTTGTTTTAGTGCGTCCCCGCACGGGCCAGCCTCGGATGCTCTCCTTCGCCTGGCTCCTCTTCGACGTCCTCAATGCCATCCGCCAGCACAACGTGTTCAACATAGAAGACCACGTAATCTACAGTATGCCCATCTTGAGAGTGAGTTTCTTTTTTCCAATGGGAACGCTGGAATTTTCAGATCCTCGACTCGCATATCGACGAGTTCACCCGCGGATACGTCAATCGTTATGAAGCCTTCTGGAAGGAGCGAAAAGAGACGCCGGCCATTCTTAGATACTGCAGGGCGTATCCCGGTTAGTGAGGGGCGGAGTCTGCATTCTTGGTCATAAAAATCTCCATAATCGCTGATTTGCAGGCCTCGCCGACGTTTTGTTCGTGTTGGAGTGCTGGGCCTCCTTCGGCAGTCACCTCAACATCCGTTTCCGTGATTTACACCTCAGCCTGCTTTTCCTCCTCTTTGCCACTGGCCGCATGGCCACTGTCTCCGGAAACGCTAAAGTTCTCATTCCTTGGGTTTGGCCACCTCAACTATCTTTGATTTCTCTTATTCAGGTAGAAAAGACTGCCGTGGTTGAGGAGGGAGTGAAGGAGATCCACAACAAGGGCGAACTGCTGCTCTCCTTCTTCGAATACCTGTCGTCTAGAAAATTCAAAACCCTCACCTACATCTCCTTTGCCGAGCTGGGAGTGAACTCCGTCTTCATGAGGGGAGAATGGCTGAAGATTTATCAGGTGAGACAGAAAGAGAGAGAGAGGTTTGTGGGAAAGTGAGGGAGGGACGCATAGTTCTCACGAGAAGGGCCTGGCCGAGAAAAGTGTCGGCCCGGTTTGTAAATGTGTCAAATTAAATTTTCTTTCAATCGTTATTCCAGCTTGCATATAAGTTTTAAACCTTACAAACTCGTTCATAATACTTCTATTACATATTTGAACCAATTCTAAGTTGGCAAAAATTAAGTGCCCCGGTCGCGATCGAACCTTGGTCGCGTGGGTGACACTTTGACTACGGGGTCCGAGTTGACGGGCCGAAGCGGGCCAAGGAATTTTTCAAGTCAGTCCAGTCCGTGAGAACTATGGAGGGAAGGGTCATGAAATGCGTTCCCATACATTTGTTAGAAACGAATAAACAACCTTTTGTCCTCTGTTTAGGGCGCAGTGAAGACCTACATGAGCATTGCCTTCTCCATGAACTTTGACGACCTGCCTTTGGACAAAAACGGCGTCGTTCAGGCCGTCGGATCCGAGGAGTTGGAACCTTTTATCATCGAAATCCCCGGTATTTTAATTATTTTATTAAAAAAGAAACCTGAACTTTCAGAAAACAGTGATATCGCGGACATTCAGCGCCGCCTGCTCGTGGCCACAGGGGTCGACCAGGTGCGCGTGAGGAGGATAACGACGCGAAGGAGGAGTGGTGCGTATCTCTCTCTCTTTCATGCTTATCTTCAGATCGTGCCGTGGTCGTATGCAAAGGTACCCTGGAGGCCTGCTACAAACTGCGCAATTTGGTGGCTGTGAAACCGTCGCTCTACAATAAATACAATGTAGGTTTGAAAAAAGCCAATTTCCTGCAAAATGAATGAATGATAGTTGAAATAATGCTCTTTTTACTTTACATTATCCGAATGTTACCTTTTTCAGGCGAAGGAGCTATCGGAGATGATGCCTACGATCACCCTCTCCCGCATCATCTCTGCCTCAGATGAGGCCATGTCTCATCTGACCGCCGAAGTCTCCTCTCTTTCCCTTGCCTCGAAAAAGTCTCAGGAGTAGAAGAACCGCGAGAGAGCCAGAAGAAGCTCTCATTAAGCTAGTGTAGATTCTATAATTCATAGTAACCGTTGTTAACGACTGCCCTGCCCGTCGTTTAGTTGTTGTATTTATCGTTTTCCCATAGTAATGCCAGTCTGATCTCATCACAAACGAGTGTCTAATTTACGGTCCCTCTTCGACGGGTATTGTTGTTTCAAACGCATGTTTGATTGTATGTTGTTACTGTTTCGATAAAGCTTAACGTTTTGATTTTCATCTGGAAATTAGCATGCAGTGAAAGAAAAAAGGTCGGTTGTAAGCATAGTTCTCAAATGACGGGCCGAGCCGAGAAAAGTGTCGGCCTGGCCCGGTTTGTAAACTTGTCAAATTAAAAATTGTTTAAATCGTTATTTTAGCTCATGTCATTTTTTTAAACCCCGAAAACACTCATTATAGTTCTATTACACATTTAAACTATTGTAAGTTAGCAAAAATAAAGTGTCCCGACTGGGATCGAACCTTGGTCGTGTGGGTGACAGTTTGACTGGGTGGTGCGAGTGGCCGGGCCAAGACTGGCCAAGGATTTTTTTAAAGTCAGCCCGGCCCGTGAGAACTATGGTTGTAAGGCGGTGTGAGAAGCAATTTTTGTTCGTCGTGTTTGTAATTCAAGTGGCCGACAAAAAAGATTTGAAGAACGGCAGTGTGTGTGAGTGCAAAATAAACTTACAGAACCAATTGTCGTATCGTAGAGCCATCGTGACCGGACCTAGAAGATTGCCACACTCCCCTTGGACATCTGAAATTTGATGAGAGGAAGTCTTTTTGACACAATGCGGGGTATATTCTTTGTATACTAGTTTTCCTGCTTTCGCTGATTGCATTATCTGAATTTTCCATACCAATTGCTTAGGATTAGACATCAAAACATAAATAAGCACGGCATTAGCATTATAGCTGTCGCCAAATCGGAAACATTATAGAATGTTCAAGTGATGCTCTGTCGACATTGAAATTCGTAGTCTAATGAATCGTCGACCGAGCATGCTTTGCATGTTTCCGCAATTAGCATAAGATTTCGGTTTGGCGATAGCAAAAAGTAGAGAAAACATGATGAAGAATATTTAGCATACACTATATAGCGGAAAGTACGTAATCGATTCTTCTAGATTCTTCTTTACGCTCCGAAACGAATATCCTAATTCGGGAATAAGGCTGGTCCAATCTGAAAGATCCTTCCTGACTATTCTTGACTATCGGTTGGAGTGTTAAAAGGGGCGAGATTTACTACGCCAAAACGTGCTTTGGGCACGGGGAACGTATAATTGCAGCAATGTATTTCAGGTAACCCGACGCCAGCGCAATACGGAATTAACAATCCCGCTAGGTCCCACCACGAATTGTTCTGCGAGTGTTCCTGAGCACCCTTTCCCTACTCTCTGAGTTTTACTAGTGGTGGAAGCTGGACATTTCACACAAAATCAGGCACTTTTTTATTCCCAGAGGAGATTCACAACGCGTTTCCTAGAAAGGAGAGGGGAATGTTTGGAGAAGTGAAACATGAGACCAAACTACAAAACAAAGACAACATGGTTGGATGAGTATCGAGAGAGGATCATTTCGTGATGGAGCGACGCAGACCGGGGGCCTTGAATCCGGCGAAGCGGTTGACAAAGCGCGAAGGCGAGGGAGTGGAATCGCCATCGTCGTCTATCACAGACAGGAGAGACTGAAAATGAGGAGTTATTCAGCCGCAACTCTCTCTCACTCACTCCCTCTCTCTCTCTCTCTCTCTCTCTCTCTCTCTCTCTCTCACTCACTCCCTCTCTATCTCTCTCTCTCTAAGCCAAACCCACCTCTTTCGGTTTCTTCTCGGCCGCGGGAGATGAGGCTGGCGTGGTGGGCTGGCTGCCTCCTTGGCTGAGACTGGGCCTCTTAAACGGGTTCGAACAGCCGCTGCTCCTGCCCATGAAATAGGGGCTCTTGCCCAGCGTCTTAACTCCCAAAGCGGCCTTCGCAACGGACCTGGAGACATCAATTGGGAAGGTGGCCGCCTTTTTCGGCTCTGAAGCAGGGCTTAATTATTGAGACTCAAAACAAAACTAACCAGGGAGCTCATTTTCCTGCTGGGAGAGAGTGGGAGTAGAGGTGGGAGTGGCGTATTGGGAGAGATCCGTGGGAACGGTTATGTCGGAGATCACGGAGGACGACTGCGAGGCAGTCTCCAAAACAGCGACTGGAAATAAAAAAATAAGGAAATTGGGAAAATGAGACTTACCTTTAAAGGAATCATGTGGCTGGTGATTCTCAGTGGAAGAGGAGGATTTCGAAGAGGCAGAGTCTGAAATGAAGGATTTTTTTTTGTAAACGAGGGATAGTAAACGTTCAGACAGTGACCGAACATGTGACCATGGCGCAAAATTTGAGGTTTACGAAGAAATACCCCAAAAAAGTCTTCTAAATCCTACCCACCTTCCGTTCCATCGATGGTGCCCTCGGCCGGTTCGGGGCAGTAGATGCGCATGAGCTCCTCGATGGACTCCCTCTGGTCCGGCTCATTCCGGAGCCTCTTCGCCGCCGGCAGCTTCTTCTTTACAACGGGGGACTGAAAAACTTTCAAATATACGAAAAATGGGAAAAGTACCTTGATCGGCGGCTTTGCCGTCTTCTCCGGGGTGTCTCCCAGGAATATCTCGTCATCGACAGCCGGCCTTTTGCGTTTCTTGGTGGGAGAATCGAGCTGAATATGTAGATTAGTCTTTCTATATCTGAGGTCCCACCACGAAAACGCCGCAGCTCTTCTGTTTCCTCTTCTCCTCTGCCTCCTTTTTCTCCCTCTTCTTCCCTCCACTTTCAAATGTGTCCGACCACACGGACCACTCCGGGATCGCCGTAGGGAGGAGGAATTTGTCGTTGAGCTGGCCGGAATCCGCCTGAAAAGAAATAATAACTTTTGAACAAGGATATTTTTGAACCGAGTTTCCGAGAGCCAGTCGCACGGAGACGGAAGCGGTGGTGACGGAGCCGGCGTAGTGGTACTCGTGCTTGTCGGCCGGTTTTTTCGAAGGCCGCTGGACGAACTGAAGAAAGATATAATAAGAGAGAGAGAGAGAGAGAGAGAGAGAGAGAGAGAGAGAGAGAGAGAGAGAGAGAGAGAGAGAGAGAGAGAGAGAGAGAGTTCTTTCCACTCACATCGTCGTCGTCATCGAGACTTTCCTTGGCCTTCTTCGCCAGAGGGTAGGCGTGCAGAGGCCTCTGACATCTCTGCTTGGGATCGAATACAACCTAAAATATAAAAATTGTAAGGAACCCAAGTGTTGCGTACCTGGTAGAGAAAAGTGTTCTCTGCCCTGATGAATTCCTCGATGAATTGCTCGGTAACTTTGAGCTTCTTCTCGTTGAGGTAGCTGGGAATTCGCGGGAGAACCTGTCTCAACTCGGTCTGAGACGTCTTCATGAAGAATTTCTGGGCCTTTTGGAGACCGATGCCCGGGAGACCGTTCTGAAAGGAGCCGTTGATGATGGGATGGAAGTCTAAGCTACTTGAAGGTAATCGCAGCCGGAGAGAATGCAGATCCTCCGGAACTTGTCAAAGTCGAACTTTGTGCGCATTTCGCCGGGAAAACACTCGGGCAGAAGGCGACGGTCGTAGATCATGCAGTCCGCTTTGTCGCCGTTCCATTTGAAGACGATCTGGAAATTAAATATGGTTTTGGTGGGCGATCAAAATTTCGTAAGGTTTATATGGGCAAGTAATTTGAAACTAGCCGAGTTTGATACTTCCTTTGTGTAAAAACCTGTTTACACTGGACGTGGGTCTCACGGGCGGGCCGGGCCATTTGGAAAAGTTTGCTCGGCTCAGGTCCCCTCGTTTACTTAGGGCCACCCAGTTTGATTGCCACCCACACGACAAGAGTTCTATCCCGGTCGGTGACATTCTTTTTCGCACGACTAATATTCACTTATATGTTAGTAACAAACACTATTAAGCTATTTAAAACAATAAAAGAATTATTGTATCGATTTATACAAAACTTAAAACTTTGATTTGAATAAATGGGCCGGGCCGCCGAAAAAAAACTCTCACGGGCCGGCCCGTCATTTGAGAACCCGGGTCTTGGAATTTGGTGTATTTCGGCTTGCAGTCGAAAGGAAGCCATGGTTTTTGGCTTTGTTGGCGAAGATTCAAATATTGCCCGAAACCACAAATAGGATTAAAGGGAGGGGATCCCGTAGACATTTAATGGGAACCGGGGTAAGGGATACATTAGATAAAATTCGTGCCTAAATTTGTCTGTCACACTTATCTTCTCGTATAGACTCGTTTTTGATTGCAAATTTGACAGTTTCCAAATTTAAAAAAAAAACAGTACTTTAACGGATCTGTTTTTATGGCCGGCCAAGGTCCACTTCGGCATTATGTGAGGAATAATGTTCGGACAAGGTGTAAAGGTAAATGCCAAACCAAAATAACACCAGGTTTTTGCAAAAGGCCATAAAAGTCAATGTTTGAATTTTCAGTGGGCATTCATTCATTGTCCATATCACAAAAACACACGCAACATTTTTCGTCAAAAACACATTTTTTGAAGAGCGTAACTTACCTTTTTGCATCCGAAGGCGATAAGGTCTGAATCCTCCGTGATCACGGCGTCTGCGAGTCCCTCCTTTGTGAGGAAGGCTAGCTGGGCATCCGACTCGTACGGCGACACAATCACGTCCACATTCTTCATCTTGCGGAAGAACTGAACAATTACAGTCTTCTGAATCCCTCCCAGCAAAAAACCTCAATGGTGTTGTCGACAATCTCCTGAGTGATGCTGACGGCCTGCTGGAACTTGGCCACGGCCTCCTCCTTCTTCCCCTGCGACAGCAACACCTCTCCCGCCTTCATGTTCTCCTGCCGACGCTGACGCCTCTCGTCGTTTGTGTCCTGAAGGGGAAATTATTCGTGATTAAGGGGAAAACAGGATATGAGGTCTGGGTGGGTGCTATCAGCTGGAATCCCTTTGACAAACAGATCTGTATCAAGATCTATTTGTATGTCTAGGAGAAAGCACAACACACCCACACAGAGGAAGAGAGAGGGAGGGAGAGAGGGGTACCTTCTTGGCCGGGAGAGGCCTTCCATCGAAGACCATGATGACGTGGCAGCCGATCTCCAGCAGGTACTGCACGTACTTCTTCACATAGTAGAGGTAGCTGAAACCCATGATATTCGCCAAATTTAAAGGTCTAACTGACAATTTGGTGTCCTGTCCCTGGGCGAACTGTTCCATACAGCCGAAGAGGCCCTTGTGGAGGAGACAGCTCACATCGATGGCCACGGAGCAGCCCTTCAGCTCCAGAATGTTGCCCCGAAATATGATATTTAATCAGTTACAAAATATGGACTATCACTAAGGATAGGAATGCAAGCTTTTGTTGCGGGAAATATAATTAGATGTAGCAAGGGGTCTTACGTTTCCTGCGAAGCACCATTTGGGGAGCTTACGCATCGATCCCCCCAAACGGTTCCTGTCCAACCATGAATTAGAGTGGAAATGGAAGAAAAAGCAGCTGCCACACGGCTGGTTTAAGTAGCCTACTGATTGTTTATTAAATTAGATTTAAATTTACATAACAGAAGGTTCGGATAAGCAACCGTTTTAAACGAACTTATTACAATTACAATGGTTATGTGCTTTGATGATTTTGAACAACAGTTTGTTTTGTCTCTCCGTTCCGCGGATACCAAAGGGCTATTTCTCCCATATACGTCCTGGGTATACAATATTTTAGTCATTACTGACAGCTGGGGTTCTGAAATGACAGGCCCGGCCGGGCCAAAGGCATTTTAGGGCGGCCCGTTTATGAAAATCGAATGGTCCGGCCCCGCCTGACGGCTGAGTGGTAAATTTTGTTAAAATTTGCTGAATCAGTATAAAAATAGACAGGCAATTTTTACATTTTTGGCAACAGTGATACTAATCCTGTTCTCTGAAAATTCTGCGAAAAAGTTTTCCGCGTTGCAATTTGCAGCAGTTTGGTCACATTTTTTCGCTGTTTGATCCAGTTTTTTTTTAACAAAACAAAACAAAAACAATATTGTTTGTAAACATTTAGCAAATTCTGCAGCTGCAGATATCTTTTCCAATCAGTGATGAAAGATTTCAGTCAACTCCGAGTTTTACCGAAAAAAAAACAAAAAAACAAAAAAAACGGCCAGGACGTCCGATCTTTTGTTTATCCCAAACAATGGCGGCTTTGGGGTCTCGCGTGGATGGAATGTACCCTCCCAAAGTATGAAAATAAAAGAAATTCTCACCTCGCGGCAGGCCTTCTTGACGAACGGCAGGAGCTGCTTGATTCCCATGGACCGTCTCCTCTGAAAATATAAAATAAAAGTCATTTTTGTATTTCATTCAATGAAAAGAGTGATAACACAAGTTCCCATAATTTAGTTGCACCCCCTGCCCATGAAAGGGTAATCCCCGTGTTGTGGCCGTGCGTGTAGGTGGGCGTGGCCTCGGCCCGCCCCCTGATACCAGTCAAAAGCGGCCTTTCGTCTCCGTGCGCAGAGAATGCTTGTTCCACTTATCACTCTACTCATTTCCTCCTGTATTCTGTCGACGGAGGCAGCCTACGAAGGTGACGAAGAGCCCTCCAACTGGCAGGAAGAGCTTTCAGTCCTCAAAGCAAGAGCCTACATTTACGAGGCCGTCAAGGGCGGCGTGGGAACGAAGGTGATCGGCATCATTGACTTCACGCAACAGGGCAATCTAGTCAAGGTGAGCAACGGATGCTTAGAAGGTGACAAGGAGAGAGAGAGAGAGAGAGCGAGAGAGAGAGAGAGAGAGAGAGAGAGAGAGAGAGAGAGAGAGAGAGAGAGAGGCGAGCGAAACAGAGAGTATGACTCTTTCTTTAAGGCAACAACAGGGTCCTTTTCAAATTTATTAAATTGCACAAAATCCATTTTAAAACAATTGCCCATAAAGATGTTATGTGAATTGTACAACCCGGTCATTTTTTTCAATGTGCTGCACAATTTTTCCCAGACCATGAGTGACCATGCATGACAAAAAGGATTGGGTTGTTTTCGGCAGAATCATGCCAAAAAGGCTTTTTTCTCCTTTTTGTGGCAATACAACCAGAGATATATGGGGTACCATCAGGGACATTTTCTCAAATGAGTGAGGATAATCGAGTGACTACGAATGATTATTTTCCCAACGCCCTTCCAGGAAACTTCTGCCAGCCTACTTCTAATTTCAAACGGGGGAGAAGGTCCTTGATGGTCCCACTAGGTGGCTAAAATCGATGCCCCGAATTTCAAATTTCAATTCAAACGATGACCGCATGAAGCCCGATTTTCAGCTACCTCAGTTTCTGTACAATTTCCAAATTTAACAGCTTCGTTAGGTTTTTTTATCTCATTCGGAAATACAATTTCCTCTTCCCACTTGTGCCACAAGCGTAATGGGGTCCTATTGTGAGGTTACTGCGACATCGACCCTTTTGAAAAACAGCGTATGGGGAAACCTATTAATACCTCTCCTTTTTAATACGACATTCTCCTAGGCAAAAGCCAGCCGTAATTGTAGAACTGGCGTCCAAGTTTTGCCGCACCTGACCATTTTCGTTACTAATTGGTCAAAGATGAGGCACTTCAAGCGAACAAACGGGTTATATTCGAAGTTAACCGAACATTCACTTTTGCAAGGTTGTTCACGGAAAATTACGGTGACTTAACGTCTTGGTGATCACGTGGCGAAAACTCTGCAACAGAAGACCATATTTCCAGTCATATGAGCATGTTTCAGTCAAAAAGGACACCCAACTCTCATTTAATCGCCTAATGATCTCATGCGATTAGAGTAATCGGCCTTCTTTTGGCGAATGCCATTCGCCGAGTGAAACTGTCAACACCCTTGTGTTCTGCTGTTTGGAACTGGAAACACAGCCGAACGGTGCAGGTGGTAATTCAATCACCCGGGGGAAATGTTAAAAGGAATGTTTCTGTCCGAATGATACGAGGATTACAAAATGAACCCGTATGGTGTCGGAGAAATGTTTTGAAAGTCATCTTCCATTCATAAAAATAGAGATTTAGAGACTGCTGTTTCCTATTTTTGCAGACAAATGATAGAAAAACTAGATCTCTGTTCACAAAAGCGGCTGGTGTCAATAAACTTGAAGCCACACAATAGGATAAGCCTCCGATACGCTTATGGCACAAGCAACAGAGACCCCGCGAAGGGATGGAAATGTATTTACGATTGGGAAAATATATAAACGGAACTGTTACAGGTATAAATTGTAAGCGTCCGGCCTGACGTTACCCAAAGCGAGCTTCAAGCGGCCATTGTTTGGAAAAGTTTTGGAAAAATGGGGTGCTGGTTTTAGGCTCTTAGGGGGTCCATGAAGGATTCCCCCCCCCCCCCCCCCCCCTAATTGAAATTAAAGATGGGTGGCGAAAAACATGAATTCATATTGGTGACCACTGGATTTCGTGCTTGGGCCAGTGGTACTCTATATTCAATGGTAACATGGGTCAAACAGGGCCATTTTTCATGTTTCACGGTTGCCTTGCGAACAAGCGTTTCCTGGAAGGGCGTTAGGAAACATCTTTTGTAGAGGCCCGATTATGATCCTTATTTGAAAAATGTTCCTGATGGTACCCCATGTAGCTTTAATTCTTCTTCCACATAGAGAACAAAGAACAAAACTTTTGGCATGATTGTGCCGAAAACAGCGCATCCGGTCCCCTTTTGCCATCCATCAACTGGTCAACACTCTGACGCCACCACTTGTTTTGTCAATAACCACAACCATGTTGTCGCCTGTGCAAACTGCGCAGCCGAATCTGGTTTTCCCGATCGAACACCCTGTGCGAGAGTATCGAGAGAAAGAGAGATCTCAATCTTCCATCTTAATTAGTCACGTTTTCCAGCTCAACGGATCCCTGGCGGGATTGGCGCCCGGTCTGCACGGCTTCCACATCCACGACAACGGAGACATCGGCAACGGATGCCTGAATGCCGCAGGCCACTTCAACCCACACAAAATGGACCACGGAGCGCCCAGCGATGCCGATCGCCACGTGGGAGATCTCGGAAACATCAACACTCCGGTGGGGGCTCAATCGACAAAAAGAGAGCGAAAGGGGGTGAAACCGGTTCCAAGCAGTGGGATTATCGGCCGGGGTTGGGTCATTTGCCAACCGCCGACTGTAAACAAAGCATCATCGGGGAGCAGAAAACCACTATAGTCTCATTCCTGTTATCTGAGGGTTTCCCAGACAATTTGGTCCCACAGAAATGGTACCATTTTGGTCTCACATATACTGCGGTTTCTTAAAGGACTGGGTTCTTTGGGTTGCACAGCGATTGGGCTATTTGGTCTCAAAGTGGGTTCTTTCGAAATCGTTCTCTCTAGATCAGCATCAATAGAAAGATCTTTTTCTTCACTTTGCGGCGAACCGCCAATTCTCAAAGGACTGTGTCCTTTGGCGAACGTGAATGCAAGCACGTGCACCCAGTGAAGCGCGAGAAAACTCGTCTTTTTCGTGTGAGAAAACGGTCGCTGCACCGATCAAAGCAGACCAAATGAAATATCTCGCGTAATGGGGGATTTGATGAATTTCTCGTAAGACTAAGCCCTCCCGAACGCATTTCTGCAATTTTCTGTGGATCTCGGTGGAAAATATTCATACCATCGCGTGCATCAATCATCACAACATGACAACTTGGAAACACACTGGCACGGGAATTTCGCCAATATCTGCACACCTTAAACAAAATTAAAACCATGCCATCTTGACCATTCAAAATGAACGAGTTGTGCTGCGCAAAAAATCATAAAGGTGAAGCTTGTGTGCTCCAGCAGAGCGTTCGCCGAGCCATTCGTGGCGGGACCTATCAAAATTGGCAAACTAGCATAACGATTTTCACCGACTTCGCCTCTCCCAACACAAATTGTTGGAAAAGACACAGAGCGAGGATCCATTCTTTTCGATCGTTCTAAAGCACTTCAGTTGGTGGGGAAGGTCCATTTAATGAACCAGCCTTTTCGAAAGAATGTGCAGCGCCTGCTTTAAGGTACCTTTAAGAGTTTCCTTTTGAAGGTATCATCACAGACCGGTATGCCTTTGATGCCATCAGAAGGCAAAGGGGGACAAGCCCTCTTTAATGTAACGAGGGTCTGGGCGATATCCCCATCAACCCAACTTCCTTGTTCCACTTTGCTCCACTTTCTGTGTTGCATTACATCAAGTAGTACTGCGTACATAAGCACATGACTGCATTTCTCCGCTTCTAAACCGGCCTGCGGTCACCACGGGCAGCCGCACGCCAGGCGTCACAATTGATGATTTACACTCTCGTTCGCCCCACGACCAGTCTCTTTCTTGACTTTGCGGAAAGGGAAAGACCGCTTTGCGGCTAACTAGAGCCGAAAAAGCGGCTGAGACAAAGATTCCCGCCCGGCGATTAGAAACGACAGTCTGGCGATGTTCCTTTGTACGCTGCGAACCACGCGAGAGACCGTAAATAAGGATGCCGAAACCACTTTGAGCGAGAAAACGACGTGAGACCAATGTGAGGGCGTTTTCCGTTTGACAACGAGGGGATCCGGATCCGGATGGCAAAGGGCGAACAAATGTTTTCGAGTTGTAAATTCACGAGCAATTGAAAGATTGTTTTGCGGGGGTTTTGTCTGCATTCTGTGTGTTTGCTAGCGTAGTTTGTGCAAATAGAGAACATCAAACATTAATGAACAACAGGTGAGACCGCAGCAGAACTCGAGGAGGAGGAATCAGAGACAAAGACAAAACCAGGTAGCATGCTATGTCCCGGAATTAGACAAGGTGTTTGGCAAGCCAGGGAAAATGAAGGACGAATGGGTCCCGGCACGACGAACAGATATAGCTGTTGGTCAACAGCTGAATTCCAAACGTCGTAGCGAGACCCATAAATTCTACGTTTACCCTGATTTTTGCCAAAGGGGTTCAACAGTGTTTATCTGCGGAAGTAGAGCAGTTTACGGGATTCACTGTGGGTAGATAAAGTTTCCTTGGTGTTCCCTGGGTATGTAACACTATTCATCCGCCCCTCTTTTAGCTGTAGATCTCTCTCTCTGTCCGTCTTTAGCTCTGTGGAAGTGTAGAGAGAGAGAGAGAGAGAGAGAGAGAGAGAGAGAGAGAGAGAGAGAGAGAGAGAGAGAGAGAAAAATCCCTCATTAGCCGACTAGTTCCATTCCCTCTCCCTGGTATGCCTCTTCTTCGGGTACCCTAACGGCTCCCAAAAATACCGAAACGACTCAATGACTAATCATCCCGTTTTCCAGCCATCGGGAGACACTCCGATCGTCATTTCTGACTCCGTAATCTCCCTGAAGGGAATCAACAACATCGTCGGAAGGGCCGTCGTGGTCCACGAAAAGGCCGACGACCTGGGCAAGGGCAACAACGCGGACAGCAAGAAGACGGGCAACGCCGGATCCAGGATCGCCTGCGGAGTCATCGGTATCCTATAGGCATGGTTTGGTTCAATTCGCATTTTGACGCGCGGCGGCCCGCAGTGCGAGGGAGAAGTGTAATGAGCAAAACGACACACTTAGCAGATGAATTCGACGATTTCTAGGGGTTAAATAGAAGGAAGTAGCACTAATCGTAAGGAGTAGAATGGGCGGTAGTGAGAAGATTTCAACGAATTTTGCATGTTTATGTTAGCTTTGGGAGTAGATGCGACCAAGTTGCGATGTGTGCGTGCGTGCGTGTATGTGTGTAAACAGCCCCTTCAAAACGGCATGGTAACCTGGCCAAACTCCGTTGGGGAACAACCCCTGATTGTGCAAATTAAACGCAATCACAAAAAAAGTTGCCGTATTTTCCTGCGGACGTGCTGCTGCAGAGCATTTGCAGAGCCGTTGTGCGCCTTAGCAAAGTCAGCAAACTGCCATTTCCCGCTGACTTCGACTTTCCCGGAATACTGCAAATTTACAAACCGGGCCGGGCCGACACTTTTCTAGGCCCGGCCCTTCTCGTGAGAACTATGACTGCAGCGAACAAAAGAACATACCCTCTCCCTAAATCAATCAATATCTCAAAAAATCAATCGATTTTGCATAAAACCAATCAATATAGCACTGTTTTAAATAAACAGTACTGGGTGATCCGAGTTGCATGAATCAAACCAGCAGAGAGCTTGAAAGAGGGATCTCACTATAGCTGTCGCCAAACGGAAATTATATGCTAATTACGGAAACATGCCAAGCATGCTCTGTTGGACTGATTAGACTAGGAATATCCCTATCAACAGAGCATGGGTGGAACATTCTAATTTTATTGGCATGATTCCAATTTGGCGGCAGCTATATTTTGGTGAATGTTATGCGAGAGGTAAGAGGCGCAGACATGCAGCGAACAAGAGAGAAAGAGAGAGATTAATGCTGCGAGAGAACCACATCCGAGGTTGCAACTCCTCTCGCCCTCCCTCCTCCTTCCCTCCCATAATCGCCTCTTTCAGGGATTCTGGAGGAGATCGAAGTCTCCGCAACCGTTCCCTCCCTCCATGACGAGGCCCCTACGCAACTCTCTCGTTCTCCCCTCATAACCTGGTTACTGGGATTCCTACTGGTATTGTTGTAAATTGTAATAAAACAGACGAAATGTAAATAAACCTCAGATATCTCACTTGTTCTGTGACAGATGGAGAAGAGAAAGGAAGGCAAATAAAAGAACAATGACAATTTAATGGTGGAGAAAACAAAATGAGACCGAGAGACAACATTTCAATATGTACAGCGGAAAATCAATCGCTGTCGGACCCTTCGTCACTGGAGGCCATCTTCTTCGCTTTCTTCTTCGGAGTGTCGCTTTCGCTGGAGGAACGGCCGCCGCGGGCAGGAGGACTGCCGCCGCCCGACTGCTGGTCGTCGGAGGCGTCAGAGTCCATCACCGGCTGCAAATACTGAATTATGGATGGAAAGAAAAACAAAAAGGAAAAAATTGTGAATTTCGAGTATAGCCGATGCGGCGAGTAAGTATAAGTTGGCACTAAAACTAAAACCATTCCGTTTATTAAAGAACTCCATTTGGTTCCGTTTGGACAGCTGGGTGGCAGCTATAGATGATAAGAAGCTCCCAAATTTTTCACGGTCCGGTCCGACCAAAAATTTATCTCATTTTCAATGGAAAAATCAACAGATAACGAAAAAAAAATTCGGGCCGTTCTGTTCCCAAAATTTTCTCGGCCCGGCATGCCCCCAAACATAGTTCTCAAAAGAAGGGCCGGTCCGCGAGGCTGGCCGGGCTGGGAAAAGTTTCGGTCCAGCCCGTCTAATTAAAAGTTAGCAAAAATGAAGTGTCCGGACCGAGATTGAACCTTGGTCGTGAGGGTGACAGTTTGACTATGTGGTCCGAGTAGACCAGCCGAAGCGGACCGGGCTGGGCCGAGGATTTTTTTTTTAAGAAGGTCCGGCCCGTGAGAACTATGCCCCCAAAATTTTCCATGGTTGCAGATGATCCCGAAGTAGCAAAACGGGGTCGAAATAATGTCGTCAAACGCAAAAATGGAAGAAAAAAAAGATTTTGTCAAAAAGTTCTTGGATACAATGTCTTAATACCGCCACTTTTTTATCTCTACACACATTTTCAGGTATTTCTCTAACTTCAGAGTAGCATTTCGATTGTCCGTCATTTAATGTTTACAGTCAGCTGTTATGTTGCCAAACACCACGTGATCTTTTCCCCAAAACAAGCACGATTACGTTAGAAATCATAAAAATCATCATAAAAATAGATTCCCAGGGATTATGACACGGCAACACAATCAGTCCTACACGGATTAAAAGTTCTCCTATTGAGAGTGACATTTTGTGAAACTTTGGCCTTTTCACAGCATTACCAAAACAACCCAACGAGATAATTGCGTTTTTGTAAGGGGCTGTCGCAAAATGATACCTACGTGGGTTTGAATAATTCTAACCCCACCTTCTTTTTCCTGGGCTTGGGTTCGCTGTCGTCACTGTCGCTGCTGGGAATCGCCGGAGGAGGGCTGTCCTCGCCCATATCCGGAGCGGGAGGAGGAGCTCCGTCGGAAGAGTCGTCAGAGGAGAGATAGGCACGACTTTTTACTGAAAATTTGGGATTGTGAAAGAAAACGGCCGATTTTTATAAAAGGAAGACTGAAGCATACTCTTAGCGGACTGTTTGGCGGAGAGCTTGGCTTCGGCCTTGCGTACGGCAGCTTCGGCCTTCTTCCTCTTGCGCTCAGCCTTGTCCTCGTCCTCCGAACCGCTGTCGGCGATGAACTCCTTCTCCCTCTTCTTTCTCTGCGCTTTCTTCGCCGCTTTCTGAAAACATCGTGATAAGAAATCCCCGTCTCTCCATACATGGGCGCGATTCCTGCCAATTTTCAAAATTCCCCAAGGTTTTTAAAACTGCCCAGGGCCCATAATGTATGATTTCTACGTGGTTTTTTCTCGAACACCATGGATTTTTATAAAGTTTGAATTTTGCAGGGCTACTAAATGATAAATTTGCCAAAAACTGACATGGGTTAGCAAGGCTTTGAAGCTCAATATAATACACCGTGTTTTGCGGAATGAGAAAGTCTGCCAGACGCGAAAAAACCTTGCTAACCTATGCCAGTTTTCGGTGTTTTAAATTACTTAATAACGTTTGCTACTAACATATAAGTCAATATTAGTCGTACAAAAAAGAATGTCACCGACAGGGATCGAACCCTGGTCGTGTGCGGGGTTCTCACGGGCCGGGCCGGGCCATTTGGAAAATTTTGGTCGGCCCGGTTGGCCCGTTTTACCCTGGACCACCCAGTCAGATTGCCACCCACACGACCAGGGTTCGATCCCGGTCGGTGACATTCTTTTTTGTACAACTAATATTGACTTAAATGTTAGTAACAAACATTATTAAGTAATTTAAAACAGTTTAAAAATTATTGTACCGATTTATACAAAAATTAAAATTTAATTTTTCATACCCGGGCCGACCGGGCCGGGCCGGGCCGCCCCTAAAAATCCTTCGGCCCGGCCCGTCATTTGAGAACCCCGGTCGTGTGGGTGGCAATCTGACTGGGTGGTCCAAGGAAAACCGACCGGGCCGACTAAAATTTTCCAGCTGGCCCGGCCCGTGAGAACCCCGCCCATAGGCACAAAATATTAAATGAAAAAAAATCCCCAGGGTTTTTTTTCACAATGTGGTCCCCACATGGTACATATTCTGCTGTGCAAAATGTCTCTTTACTCACGTCCTTTTTCTTCCTCTCCGCCCTCTCCTCCGCCCCTTCTCCCTCTCTCCAGTCTCCCATATCCGAGCTGTCGTTGACAAACTCCTCTCCGTCTCCTCCCTTTTTCTTCCTGCCTCCGCCGCCGCCTCCTCTCGACTTCTTCTCCTCCTCCTTTATCTCCGGCATCTTGAGGTACTCCTTCGTCATCTCCACGTACGACTGTCTCAGCGCCTTCTGTTCCTCCTCCTTCCTTCGCTTCTCCTCCTCCTGTGCCTCTTTCTGCCTCTCCATCCTCGCCAACAGCGCTCTCCTCTCCTCCTCCTGCTTCTTCCTCAGTCGGTGCTCCTCGTCGTCCTGTTGTTGAGCTCTTGTGAGGTAGCTCTGCGCCTGTTTCAGAAGATCTCTGCACTCTCCTCCCTCCTCTCCGGAGGTCGTTCTAGAGACGAGTCTCGCCGAAGTCAGTGTTTCGTCTCTGTTCTGCTGGATGAAGATGAAGATCCTCTCTGCCGTCGTGAGGTCCTCCATCGCTCCCGTCACCATGGTCGTGGTCGCCTTGATGTCCTCCAGAATCTTCTTAGCCATCTTCTTCAGAACAACTGCATAGTTGAACTTTATCAGAATGTTGTCGGGAGACTCCAGCATAGCCTAAACAAGAAATAAATAAAATTATAGAAAGTTAAGGCCTAAAGAGACAAATCTCTAACCTTTTCGAGGGTCTCTCGACACTCGGCCATCTTGGAGCAGGAGTAGAAGGCCCTGGATAGATTCATCAGCATCGTCGGGTCGTTCTCCTTTCCGAACTTCTTCATCGCGTTGGAGTACCTGAATGAATGAAATAAACAAGGGCTGGGGATAATCATAAATAAAATTATGGCCCCCCACTGCGTTCACTCCCAATCTCTTTGAACACTCGGGGTTCTCACGGGCCGGACCGGGCCATTTGGGAAATTTTGGTCGGCCCGTTTACCCAGGACAAGCCTGTTAGATTGGCACCCACACGACCATTTTTTTTTTGCGATCCCGATCGGTGACATTCTTTTTTGTACAACTAATAGATTAATAGGTTAGTGACAAACATTATTATGTTATTTAAAGCAGTTTAAAAAAATTCTTGTACCGATTTATCCAAAATTTAAAATTCTAATTTTAATTTATATATCCGGGCCGGGCTGTCCCAAAAAATCCCTCGGCCCCGGCATGTCATTTACGGAGAGCTGACATAAGTTAACAAGATTTTCTGAATCTGACCGACCTAAGGTAGCTTATTCCAAAACACACGGTTTCATACCTGGACACGGTACGGAGGGCGGTCAGAAAATAGGTTCCCCAAAAAGAGGGGGACTCCAAGAGCCAAGTATCCCCCTTTTTACAAGGTCCCCATACAAAGCAGTCCATTCAAACCAAGGCCCGCAAGCGCTACGTGCCCAGGAAAGCACGGTTTATGCTTTCCTCGGTTAAGTAATGGCCTCCTAGTTAACCGACGTTAGTTTTTCACAAACTAACATATACGAAAACAGTGTATATACGAAAACAACTGGGAATTTTCGTGTCTTGGCGGGGAAACCCGCAACAACATTTTCGGTGAGACACAGCTGTCAATTAGAGACTTGAGCCGAAATACAAATAATTGTGAAGGACTCACATCTGAATGGCTGGGACGTACTGCTTGGTCTCCATGTAGACGTTAGCAATGTTGACCCAGACGTCGTAGAAATCGGCGGTGGCTTCTCGTACTTGGGTGAAGAGGTCTCGCGACTCCAGCCACATCTTCTTGTGGGCCAAAATACAACCTAAACGGGAAATGAGGGTTTTAAAGACAAAAAACAAAGGCTACGGCCAGGCGCGCCTCAAATTGAGTAGGACAGAAAAACGCACCGATTCCATTGGCGGCCCACATGTTCTTGGGCTGGATCTTGAGCGCCTTGGTGAACATCTGGAGAGCCCTGTCGTAGAACTTGTTGTCCTGAATGAATCGAAAACAGTTAATTATTGGGAATAAACTTACATTGCTTCTGTCTCTGAGGGGGTTGAAGAGAGACTCCAGCCACACGTTTCCGAGGGCCACGTGGGAATAGGCGTCCGTTCGGTTAGAGTTGTCCTTCATCTTCAGAATGTGCTCGAACTTCTTCTGGGCAGGACCCCATCTTGAAATTTAGAGAATTAAAAAATAACAGTTGGGAATATCAAGCTGATTATTTAAGTTAGCTAGCGAGCGAAAAACGTACTCAGCCTTGGACATGTGGAGCAGTCCGATGAGAGTCCAGGGGTCAGCGTTGGTCTGATTCACGTTGATGGCCTCCTTGAACAGCATCGAAGCGTCGTAAATCTGACCGCGGTCGCGAGCGATGCAACCGAGTCTGACCATGCCTGAAAGGCATTTTTAGACCAAAATTCCCCAAAATTAGAAGCAGAAGAGCGGCAGAAAACCCACAATCGCTGTAGTTTCCCTGTTTCTTGAGAATCTCCTTGTAGAGCGTCTCGGCGTCGTCGAAAAGGCAGAGGTGCTCCAGGCAACGGGCCAGGTTGTACTGGATCGTGATGCCCATGTCCGCGTCATCCGAGCTACCGACTTCGATATCGTGCTAAAAGGGATGAGTTTTGAAGACAAAAAACGGGAGCATTTAACCAGTCGGTGTCAAAGAGGGCCAAAATAACGTCAATCCAACCCAGTCCGGGCCGGACAATTTGGAAAATTTTGATCGGCCTCTGGACCACTCAGCCAGATTGCCACCCACACGACCAGGGTTCGATCCCGGTCGGTGACGTTCTTTTTTGCACAACTAATATTATATGTTAGAAAATTATTAATTTTTTTTAATTTAAATAATTTAACACTATTAAATTATTTAAATCAGTTTAAGAAATTATTGTACCGATTTATACAAAATTTAACATTTTATTTTTCATATCCGGGCCGTCCCAGAAAATCCCTGGAACCGGCCCGTCAGTTGAGAACCCCGACCATGTTCAAAAATTCATTCGAAAAATGAAATAAAATCGCACCTGTAGCTTCAAGAGTGACTCCTTGAACAGCTCGCGGGCCTTCTCGTACTTGCCCTGGTTCAGGTACAACGCTCCGATGTTATTGATGAGTTCGGCCGGCGGTTCCACCTCCTGCTTACGGAACACCTCGCAGGATTTCTCATAAAGAGACAGCGATCTCTGAACATATTTGCATTCTAACGGAAGGCCACGGAATCGTACCGAAGGGTCCGAGTGCTCCAGAAGCTGGGCCAGGTCGATCATGACCTCGGTGTCGTCGGGGAAGGTGGAGAGATACTTTGAGAAGGCCTCCTTCGCCTTTTGCTTGTGCGACTGAAAGGAGAATAGTTAGTAAGAAAGAGAGAGTGAGAGAGAGAGAGAGAGAGAGAGAGAGAGAGAGCGAGAGAGAGAGACGTACCAAATTGTCGGGTTCCGTGTGGGCGTAGAGCGATCCCAGCATCTTCAGCGAATCCGTGCAGCTGGGATGTTGTTTCAGGATCGTCTCCAAGGCAGTGATGGCCTGTAAAATATAACTTACTGGGATAAAATATTTTACAAATACGGTATAGATTAAAGTTGGACAGGCACGAATCATACCTTGGCAGGGTATAGTCAGCTTACCACAGGTTAACCGGGGTATAGTTAACGGGGGTTAGGCACTCTTTTCGTGCTCAACAGACCAAGAGTAAAGGGTGGCTACCTCATTTGTGCCCCCAAAATTTAAAGGTGGGTCCGTCAATTGTCAGGGTCTCCCAACGAATGACACAAACAAGAGTGGCTGAAACATGCCTTGAAAACGAGATGAACGGGGTTTCAAAAGTGAGGAGAGTAAGCCCAGTATTTCATAGAAAATTGAGGGGTAACCTTTTGTCTTCACCAAAAGTGAGGGGGGCATTCCCTTTCTCGGCCAAAAAGTGAGGGGGTAACCCAGTTTTTTCATCAAAAAGTGAAGGGGGTCCCTCCATGACCGGCCTCTCCCGAAATAAGGGCTGAAACTGGGGCCGGGACGGGCTGAGAAATTTTGGGAGCGGGCCGGCCCCATAATGTTAAAAATTTTTAAGCGTAAATCTTTTCAAAGTAAATTTTTTTTAGGTTATTTCAGTTATAAAACATACTTCTCAATGTGCAAAACACTTGTTTGAAGCAATTTGTATGCTAGAGACACATTTTCTTTGCATAGATAGTCGAAAACTAATTTTTCTCATTCTTAGAAATTTCAGGCATATTTGGCCAACCTCCGCGAGCCGCGGCGGTGGGGGTGACGCAAGTTCACTGTTACCCGATTTTTTAAAAGGGAGGGAACCCGCCGCAAACATTGAAAAGTTTTTTTTCTAATAGAGGGCGCTATTGCAAAATATACCACTGCGGTACATTGACCAGGTGTGATTTCGGGCCGAGAAAATTTGGATGGCGGGCCGGGCCGAGCCACCCTGGGCACGAACCATTCCGAAAGTTCCGAGGCGCAACCTAGATATTTTCTACCTTAATTTCGGAGCTGTCCTTCCACCGCTACATAATCATTTAGGACATAGGGCTGATATCATAAAAATTGAGAGTTGGTTACTGTACCTGTGGGAACTCTCCCCTCTGAATGTGCATTTGTGCGAGTCCGTAGTAGGGGAGCACGTAGGAGGTCTGGTTGAGAGTTGTCGCCTGGTAGTAGTACTAAAACAGCCATTATTACCAAAACAATCCATAAAATCTCACCTTGAACGCCTTGTCGAATTCTCCTCTTTCGTGGTAGCACCTGGCCAGCTGGTAGCAGGCCTCTGCCTTGATCGTGTCGCTCTCCGCTATGTTAAGGGCGTGGTGGGACAACTGCTCCACTCGGCCGAGCTCCTTTCGGTAGAAGAAGTGGTTGGACAGATTCACGAGGACCACGGGGTTGTCGGGCTCCATTTTGTAGGCCATTCCCAGTTTCACAATGGATGCCTGAAAGAGGGAAGGGTTAGAGAGAGAGAGAGAGAGAGAGAGAGAGAGAGAGAGAGAGAGAGAGAGAACAGACCTGTAGATTCTCGGCCGTAGCCTCGTTCATGTCCAAAATGGCCAGCGCTGTGAGCGCCGTCACATTGCTCGGCTCCACCTCGAGCGCTCGTTCAAATGCGAACCTGAAATAAAAGAAACATAAAAAATAAAACAATAAAAACAACAAACCTGGCCTTTTCCAGCTGGTTCTGCTTTGCCAGGCACATTCCGATTCCGATGCGAAAGTCGGCAGGACCGTCCGGTTTCTGTCTGAGACACTGAAAAAGGTGGATTATTTAGATTTTTAACCAAATAATTACAGTGAAAGTGTCCTAGAATTACCGGCTAGCAAGCCCAAAAATTGGCACTATATCATGTGAGCACCCCCTTTAAAATCAAAGATCACAATTGGTCCACCGTAATCCTCCATTATTACAAGGCCCCCATACAAAGCAGTCGTCCAAAGCTAAGGTCCTGCAAGTACGTGTCCAGGTATGATTCGCACCAACCAAGCGTGGGAAAATTTGGGGTCGGGTCGAGCCGAGAAATTAGAATAACGGGCCGGCCCGAAATTTGTTTTCGATATTTTTGACTTTTACAATGAAAAAAAGGCATAAATCTTCGGTCAGATCTGAGCCGGGCCTTGAAAAAATTTGGGAGCGGGCGGTCCGTTGCCACGCTTGGCACCAACCGGGTGGCAGCTAGAACAAAGTCAAAACGTCTCTCTTTGGAATCCGATGTATCATACCAAACTTAGGATAATTTGCTATTAAAGGACCGGCAAAGTCCATTCTCGTAACGAAAATTGTACATTGTGTAATAAAAACTCGACCATTGCCGCGTAGAACGATCACATTTCAGTGGGTGGTGCCTCGGGCGGTACTGCATGAGGGTGGCAAAGGTTCTAGACATAAATATTTTGTCCGCTCTTTTAATGTTACAAAAACCGGAAGCAAGTTTCAACTTCGACTGTCATTACTTCAGAACTCAAAATAAAAGCCGGCTATATCATCGATTTTAAGCTGGAGGATGCCCATTTAATTTAAGATCACAATTTAAACTTAAACCCACTTTTTTGTAGTAGTAAAGGGCAGTCTTGTAGTCTCCCTTGTTGTAGTTTATGCAGGCCATGCCCATCATGGCGGCGATGTCATTTGGCTCCTAAAATACAGAAAATAAAGTTTCCTGAAGAACTCTACCTGTTTGAGTACGAAGTTAAACTGTTGGGCGGCCTGGTCCAATTTGGTGCCCCTGCCCTCGACCAGACAGAAGAAGGCCCTGCCAGCCAGGTGGTTTATGTCGTACATCTTCAGTTTATCGGCGGCCGTGTAGAGCATAGTCGCCTTGCCGAACATGTTCTTCTTTCTGTCCTTGTCCGCTCGCTCCTTGTTGCCCTGAAATGGAAAATATATTGCGATTTGACCTGTATTTTAGGCAAATAAACAAAAAAAAAACATACGGAGACGACATAGTAGCCGGCGAGGATGTCGAGTGCCTTCATCTGGTCTTCCTGGATTCCGGGGTAATCTACGGCCGCCTCTTTGCCAGACAACTCAACGATGTCGTGGAATTCTTGGTAGCGTCCCTGGCGGTAGTAGGCCAACTGAAATTATCATGATTAGAAAATCACCTTAAAATTAATAAAGCTTAAGAGAAACTTCAGTAGAACCAACAAAACACCCAGTATAACTAAATAAATCCAAGTCACCGTTTAGTAAATCAATGTCCGTACGCAGAGTTACACTGGGCAATTCCACGCAGAGTTAAAAATGGGCAATTCAAAACAAGTTAAGCCCCCATTGTTAAGTACCCAGCCTAAACACGCCTATTATAAGAAACTGAAATAACTGATTACGATAAGGGTTTACTTGAAGTTCCCAAGAACTGCCCTCCCCATTCTTTCATAGATGGACGTGAGGTTCTTGTGCTACCTACGTTATTCGGTGCTTGGTTGAAACAAAGTTTATATGGGAGCTTACGCATCAAGCCCTCAAACGCTCCCTGTCCAGGCATGCATTCTTCCAGTCGGATGGAGGGAGCTCAACTAAACTCAAAGAGCCCCCTGAAAGATGCCTTATTTTAACTTCCAACTTTGTGTTGCTTGCATTTAGCCCGTGAGGAGATCCAAGCACGGGGGAAACCAGAAAGTGAGAGCTTCTACGTCTATCCACCAATGAATGGTTCATCCGATTCCGCTGCGTACATTTACTGAGTATTCTATATACTCTGGCTGGACGAGGAGCGTTTGGGGGCTCGATGCGTAAGCGCTCCCAAATGATGCCTCGGAACCAACGTAAGTCTTCCTTTAATTCTTCGTAACTTTTTCAACCAAACTCCGAATAACATGCGTATGACAAGCACCTCTTGCTCACATATGCTAGATATTAACGATGTTCAGAAGTAACTTTGGCATTAACCATACATGGACCTTTCGAACACACAAGCTCCCCTATATGCGGCGGTGGGGCCGTCGTAATTTTAAGTTTCCGGCAAATTTTGTAAACGATGGGGGTCCCTCCGCAATTTTTGAAAACTTTTTGTAATAGAAGAGGTTGTCGCAAAATTAACACCCACGGTAACTTGCCCAAGTATGCTTTCGAATTGAACAGTTGGAAGCATACATGGGCGGAGCTTCGTCGAAAAAAAAATTAAGGGGAGGGGGCTTACTTTCCCTCCTATGTACCATTTGGGGGGCTTACGCGTCGACCCCCCCAAGCGTTCGCTGCCCAGCCATGAAAAGGGTCTGAGAAAACCTAAAGATCCTCTTATTAGAACACTTCTAGGCGACAGCATAGGTGGACGTAAGGTGCTTGCGGTACCTACGTAATTCGGCGTTGGTTGAAAAGGATAACAAAACATTGAAAGGGGGCTTACGCTGACGCCAAAGAACCATTTGGGGGACTTAAGCATCGAGCCCCCCCCCCACGCTCTTTGTCCAGCTATGGGCGATAGCCCCGCGCCGTCACAGTCGGGGTGGCGGCCATTCGTGGTTGAGGGAGCAAATTGCCCCAGACTGTATTTATTAACCGGATTTTCTCGTATTTTGAATAAATAAAACTAAAAATAGAAGAAAAACTCACCCCGAGTCGTATCCAGTGGTGCAGTTCGGCATTCTCTCCTCTCAGTATAGCCAGTGCCTCCTCTCCTGTGGGCAGATTGTCGATGCTGAGGTCGACAACCTGAAACATTTCCCATTAAATTCACTAAACAAAGCCAGAATTAAGTGGATTCCCTCTTTCTAACACAAAATTCGATTTTAATGTATATTTTATTCACTTTAAATCGAAATTTTCACTGCTGCGTGGCGACGAGGCTGTAGAGATCTGCGATGAGGTCCTGGTCGACGAACGGTTCGTAGCGGAACGTGAGCAGACACGCAGTGAACACTTCGCGGTGCTCATGGGCGGCCATGTCCCGCAGTGCCGCTTTGCGGCCCTCGGTCTCCCTCTCGTACATGGCGATCACGGCGGGCAACGCTCTCTCTAAAGTGTCCAGAATGTGGGCGATGATTCGGCCCGGCTGGGGACAGAGTTCCTTCCACGGCGCGATTCTCGCCTCAGCCACTCGGAATTTCGAGACGATTCGCTCCATTTCGGCCACAGCGTCCGAAGTCTTCTCTGCGTCTCTGACCACAGCGGACAGCAGTCTTTTCCTCTCATCCTGGGAAAGAGCGGCCGTGGCGTAGCCCTCCTCCTCTTTTCCAGAGTCTTCTGTGGAATGACGGGCGTACATCAGCTGCAGACGGGCATTCACCAGACGCTCCAACACCGCCGAGGCCCTCGTCGTTACGGTAATCCAGTTCTGCGACAGATTCCACACTTCTATCGCAAAACGCTGCAGGCGCTTTACGTTCTCCGCCTGGAAGCGCCTAGCTATGCTATATTCAAAGGACCGAATCACCCAAATTTTTTTTTAGAAAACGAGACAAACTTTAGCAAACAAATAAAGATAAAAAAACAAGGCTCACCTCGCCATCTCTCATGGGAATTGATATCGACATCTCAGCAGTCAGTCAACCACCTGAAAATGTTAAATTGGACGGAGGAAAGTGAAAAACACAAGAAAATTAGCTAGAAAATAGAACTTTATTTATAATACAATAATAGCACTCGGACCGGGCGGCATTTCAAACGGATCAAAACTTAGACGGATCAAAACACAAAATAGTTTTTTGTGTTTTGCGAGGAAAAAAGACTATTGAAACCGAACTTCTTCATCTGACTACATTGTAATTAAAGTTACTTTAATTTCCTTAGAGAAATACAACGAAAATACAGTCAAAATTAACGTTTAGAACGCTTCAAACCGACTTCTCATGATTAGAAGTCTAAATTCGGAAAATGCTCTCCTACAAACGTAAAAAAGTGAAAAAGGACACTAAACAAACAAAAAAATTATGAAACTAGGCTCAATCCAAAGAAGCGAGATGCGTTCAAACTGCTTTCACTATGAGAGAACGGTTCAACGATCTACATGCCGATTATTCGCGGAATGCCACTAACTTATTATAAATAAAACATTGATTATATCTTTAATTATTTCTATATAGCAAAAATACATAAATAACATGAAAGAAAGTGAATTTAACACCAGGAAAAAGAGAAACCCCGAATTTGAAAGTTTTGAAAATGAAATTGGCAACGGGGCACAGAAGTTGTATTGGAGCGCACATATCGACAGAACCTTTGTGAGACTGAAACCAAACCAAGTACGAACGGTTTCCATTTATTAAAAGAGTATGTGGAAATTTCATTGCAATAGATATGAAAACATGAAGCAACAAAAAAGAGGAACATCGCTTTATTCATTAATAAATTCTTCACACACTTCTACATGAGTGGATCTCCCAACTCGAACCAAGTGACGGGTCTCCTCTTCGTTCTCATTATTTCCTCAAGCCTTATCTGTTCGGCCTCATTTGCTTTTCTGCACAACTTTCGAGCCACAAAGAAGGTGATCACAGGTGGAACTGTGAGGATGAAGATGGGGAAGGAGCTGTAGAAGGTCAGGGCGATGATGTACCAAGCAGGGGTGTGGTCCTCCTTGGGAGAGGCGGCGAGGGAGAGAGGGAGGAGAAGGAGGAGGAGCAGCCACATTTCGGAGAGGGGAAGTGGAAATGAAAGCGGATATGCAGCAGAGATTTACGTGAAAAGGTCTTGTTTCCGTGTTATGCTTCGGTTATTAATTGGTGGCATAATTTTAACATACAAGCGCAACGTCTTAGATCACTCGACGATCAATTTGGCAAGCCAAATTTAACCCGAAATGAACGTGTTAACGAAGGCGGTGCCCTTGTAACCCCAATGCTCGGACCTACTGAAAAACATATTTTAAAGACCTGTGAGAGATGGCATTACTTGTCTCCTACTGTCCACGACGACTTTCCCACTGGTCCGTCCCAGCCGAGGAGGATCAATCCGTGGTCAGAATTTCCAGACCGCTCTCCTTCTCTCTTCGCCGCGCACCGTGCGTTTTAACATCTCATATCTCCGTAATTGGAGATAGCGCAAACCCGATCCCAATCCTCTTTGTTTTCAGGTCAGATTCGCCAGCTCGTTGAACAGCTCACCCACCGCCTAGCTGGACCTCTCTCTCTCTCTCTCTCTCTCTCTCTCTCTCTCTCTCTTTCTCTCCTCTCTCCACCTTTCTCCCACCTTCATTTAATTAATCCCTTATAATAAAACGCTATGGTTTGTGTGTGTGTGTATGTGTGTGTGTGTGTGTGTGTGTGTGTGTGTGTGTGTGTGTGTGTGTGTCTGAAGTGGATCAGCGGAGGTTCACGCGTTCATTTCCCTAGAGTGAAATCGAAGGTGAGATCGGCCGTAGGCCGAGTGCTCTTCGCGTATCGGCGTGAAACTATGTAATTCTCTCGGCCAAAAGCCGAGTAGCTGAAGGCAGTCTGAGCGGCCGAAGGCCGCGAATTCCAGGAGGGGATAGCGCCGTACGCGCGTGTACCCTCCTGGTAATGTAACAGCGGACATTCTTCGTAACAGGCCAGAGCCTAAATTGTTCAGTTTCGGACGAAGGTCGTAAAAACTGAA